>REGO01000381.1:231960-282929 GCA_010120015.1 Rhombomys opimus | reverse complement strand
CTTCCTTCCTTCCTTCCTTCCTTCCTTTCTTTCTTTCTTTCTTTCTTTCTTTCTTTCTTTCTTTCTTTCTTTCTTTCTTTCTTTCTTTCTTCTTGTTAACTAAGATCAGCCCACTGCAAATTTTCTGACTGTTACATTGTGCATGTTCTAAAGAACCAACCCAGTTGCATTATCTTCAATTCATTATATTCAATGTCTCTCACTTTGACAAGGTGGAATATAAATGAAATGAGAGAACATGTTCATGTGAAGTTTAAAGGGAATAAGATCTGTAAACAAAGACAACCAAGAAACTGGATTGAGGTAGGCATTGTAGCTAACTATTCATAAGCATTTGCAGAAGAGAAAAGATGAAGCCGCAGGGAGATGAAGCAGTAGGTGACCTTTTGGAGATCGGGGAAGGTATCTGGTGATCTTAGATGTATTTTCGGGTACTTTGTGGAAAGGGACGTCTTACTAATTAAAGATATTTTAAGGAAAATGATCTCTGAAGTCAATTTTCTACACTAAAGAAGTTAAATAAAGTGGAGTAGTTAACCACCTGTATTGCTGTGAAAGTAAAAATGTACATTGGTGATGTTGGTGTCTGTTCTGTTACTTGACACCAAGGACCTTGACCAACTATATGGTCTCTGATATTTGAGCCTGCCTTTTGTTTAAATGCAGACATCTGGTAGAGGAAAGGAAAATCTTCTATTAACATTTAAACAACAAATTAAAGACTGTGCTTAAGATTTAATTTATTTTAAAATTGAAGATTGAAGGTGAGTAGATAAGCAATCAATGCCAAGGTCCTTATCTACCTGATCTTTGAGCTGCTAAATGAGGTAGGAAATGTCGTGTTAATAGATCAGGTATGTGACCTTTCCTGACAAATAGCTGTGTCACCTCAAAAGCTCATAGCAGCTTTCCACATTTATCCCAGGATTTTCTTAGCTCAGTGTATTTCCACGTATGCTAGACGATTCCATAAAGAGATGGTAGGAGATGCTTTCCTTGCAGCACATTTTGCTTGTTACATAGCAGCGACTTGCCTCCTTCAAGTATTACCCTGGCTAAGGTATTTAAGAATGGAGTCCAGCTCAAATTGGTTGTATTTTCTGTTCTTTCTTTGATCTCTGAAATGAACTCAGGCTGGATGGCTGAAATGAACTTCTATTTGAATAAAAAAAAAAAAAAGAGGTTGAAAGTCAAGCCATACAAAGCCCAGAAAATCTGAGGACGGTTTAACATTGGCATCACAGTTCCAAGCCTGGATACTTTCTGAGTCCCCATCACATGGAACTTAGGTATTCTATACGGTTTCTTATCTCTCCAGAAGCTGGTGAAGAGAGAATAGGAGGTGCATTACTTCTCCAAATAACGACTCCAACACCTACCTTTACAAAAATAAATAAATAAATAAATAAATAAATAAATAAATAAATAAATAAAGTTTAGAGCTCCTCAAGAACTACCCTTCATGTAATTTATTACACAAAGTTGCACTTAGGTGAACAGCATCATTGTTATCACACTCACTGGAACGATGGCAACTGTGTCTGTGTTAAAAAATGAAAAAAATAAATTTCAACAAATACTATCCTTTCAATTTGTGATCCTAAGGCTCTTTGTATGGGGCTATAGATGTTGCAAGCAAGGATATTTTGAACTCTATTTTGAAGTATATGTGTGAACTCTTTCCACCTTTGGCTATGCTAACTTTAAGGCGAGATAACCACGGTGCAGTGGTATCCTCTGCACTGTGAGATGTTACCCTCCAGATATCCCTGTGCTGGGTACTCACTAGCTGCAAGCAGCAAGTCCATGACTGTGACAACCGAAGATGTTTTCAGTTAGTTTATTGAGAAGTTTATTGAGTAGAAGGTGTCTTCTACGGCATATTGAGTCGCACGGTATACAGTTTCCTTCTGTCCACATCCTCACTAGAACTTGCTATTTATATTCCTGATGACTAGAGTGAGACAAAATCTCAGTGCAGTTTTGATTTGCATTTCTTTGATGGCTGGTGAAGCTGACCATTTTATTTTCACCCGTTTATTCACCTTTTGAGAAACATCTTTTTATTTGCCCAGTTGCTTATTGGGTTGTTTGGGCTTCTGTGTGACCAAGCTGTACAACAACTGGAAATTCACAAGTCAGTCAGTTACTGACTTGGGATATTTTTACAATATTGATTGCAGCACCAATAAAAATAGTTAAATACCAACAAAAATTGATAATTATGTGAAAAACCTGGAACTCTTTACTCTCAAGTAATGTTTCAACAACAGTGAAAACATCAATAGAGTTATGCATTCTCCTCTTGAATTGATTTTATTTCACATGTTCAGATGTTTCTTGGATTAACTTTTCTAATGAATTTTCACAGTACTTATTCCCTTCACTACAAAACCACTGTCTGTGCTTAATATTGATGCTATTTCCTAAGTTGGGTTTTTATTATACCGTTAGCAGCTGAAACAAGATTTGCTAAGATGCTAGATAACATTTTCTTCTAATGAACAAACGAAAGTGGAATGTGTGTATGTATCTGTATGTAAAAGATAAAGTGCATGTACTCAGGGTCAGCCACTTTCGACCCAGAGAAGAGCATGTCTGATTGCATGCGGGTTGATGCCCCAGGTCCCGCCTCTGAGAAAAAGGTATCTGACGGGTCTGATGCTCTTTGGGTGGATGACACCTAAATGAACATCGGTACAAAGTCCCAATTTATTTCTAATATCAGTGATCAGACCTCTACTCTTGCCTGACGCGTCTAAAACAAAAAGGGGGAACTGTAGAGAGCTGCGTAATACCGTGCCTTAAAGATGGAGCTGGTTTCTGCCTTCCACCTTCCCGATGGTGAGTGCTCTCTGTCACAAACAACTCCATATTTGGCTAAGGCCGAGGATCTGGCTTGTTTCCGTGTATGTGGACCTATCTGCATTGCCCACGAGGCACGCTGGGGTTGGCTACCCAGAGGCTATTTAAGCTGTGGGCTGGCTTTCCCCATGGTCAGAAGATTGTTCAAGGTTCCTGAATAAACTGCATTGAGAAGAACAAACAAACAAAAAAAAATTAGAAAGAAGGAGAGGAGGACCTCCCCTATCAGTGGACTTGGGGAGAGGCATGCATGCAGAAAGGGAGGGAGGGTGGGACCGGGAGGAGAGGAGGGAGGGGCTTATGGGGGGATACAAAAGGAATAAAGTGTAATTAATAAAAGTTAAATAAAAAATTTGAAAAAAGAGGAAAAAAAAAGATAAAGTGCATTCCCTGATCATATAACCATGAACAGCAGCCATACTGCTACTTTCACTGAAATTTTGCATCAGTTCTTTATAAGATGAAACTTTACTCAGATGATATACTATGATTCTACATCCAGAATTCGTACAAAGATTATGCCAACAATAATAAATACTAATAATACAAAATAAAACAATATAATAATATATATAAAACAATAATAAATAATAATAAATAAATGAAAAATCTATGTTATACACTCAAAATTTTGATATAATTTAAATGGGGCTTGATATATTTAAAGATGTCTACAAAAATACATGTAATGTTGTTATAACTTGAATATCGAACGCCAGGCCAGGGAAAAGCACTTTCCAGTCAAGCCTGATGACATGAGCTCAATACTTACAAGTCATGTAAAAAGCCAGGCTTGATGGAACATGTCTATATTCATACTGTTCCCACAGATGTGTGAGTGGACACAGGAGAGTCAGCCAGAGATATGTGGACTGCTAACTTTGAATACGCAGTGCAGCAACAAAGCCAGCAAAAAAGCCGTTGCTTCAAAACAAACATACTTGAGGGAACCAGCTTCCAAAAAGCTGTTTTATGGTCTCCACATACACAAAGTGTTTTCATACTCTCTTACACACTCATAAAATGATTAAATTACATAAATAAATATAAAATATTCTGAGCAGGCACATTCATTTAAACACTTTGTTCCCAGGTAGCGGCTGGAAGGTAAATAATTGTGGCAGTCACCAGAAGAAGTTATTTATGTAGAAAACTATGACCACGTGTCACTCTACGACGAGATATGTTAACAGGGATAGAAATAATGGATCAAAAATAAGTGTCTTCACTTATGCTACGAAGATGGTTAATCTTGTAAAGTGATTGCCACATAAGCATGAGGATGAGTTTGAATTCCCACTACCCACATAAACCTGGGAGCATCAGTCCATGTCTGTAACCCCAGCACTGGGGTATGGAGATAGGCAGATCTGGAGCTCATGGGTTACCCAGCCTAGCCAAATCAATAAAATCCTGATTTGCTTAAGGAAACTTTTTCAAAAATGTAAACTAGAGAGCAGTTGAAGAAGACTCCTAATGTCCATGTATGTCCCCTACACCTACTTTAAAACACAGGAACACAAAACCCAGTACACCTGTACAGACACAGACATGGAAAACCATATTCGATACACACATATATTACCACCGTCACAAAATTGTGCATGTATCCATCTATGTGTAGTGTTAATTTTTTTAAAAAATCATTTATGCATTTTATAGAGACTATAATAAATTGTCATAACAGATAATATTAGATTTTGTTAAAATATAACATAAGGCATTTGGAGTTCCCTAAAGGGAGGAGTGAGGGCAATAAAGATATGAATGGACATGTGTTCTGAAGGATTTTTCTCAGAACAAGCACTAAGGATGTGATAAAGATTAGCACTAGGATCAAAATCAATCACCAAAGCCAAATCCAGATCTGCAACAATTGCTTTAATTTGTGTTTATCTCTTCTTTCGACCAAAATGTTCAGTAGAAGACAGCATGGGACATTTTTACTGATGGTCCATGCTTCACTTCTTACCCCAATGTAAAGAGTTGTGAAATAATGGGGATGCCCCATATATCTTAGATGAGGGCTTGCTGCCTTGGCTAGAGTTTCTTTCCATTTGTCTGTGCTTCAGTTTTATCACGCAGTTATTTTGCCATTTACTGTGATATACACGAACAATTTAATCATGACTAAAAGAGATCTCTTCTTTTGAGGGGGTCCCAAGGGAATGCCTAGAATGTGGGTGGATAATTTAAGGGCCTTTACAAGATAAGTCTTTCACATAAAAATAGCTCTTGACTGCAAACTAAGGAGAACAAGGTGAGGAAGCAATTTTTTTGACATGCTGCTATCTTTTCAGATCAGTAAATGCCAATAAAATGACACTTATATAAATAGCAGCAAGAGAAAATTAGATTTCCAATGGGTTAAAATAAAAATAGGAGATTCTCTTCTAGCTATTTGAAATATACAACACTTTACTGCTAGCTAGAGGTTCCTGCTGAATCGTTAAGAATGCCAGAATTTGTTACTATTAGGCAACCAACAGATAAATGGTAAATACTTGAAGCAATATGCTGAATATCCTGGTATGATCAAAATACAATATAAACAGTGCACTAACACATTATACTTGATCACATAAACATACATAATTATAGTGTATAAGTAACACCAGAGAATGGTACCTATTTATTTAATATGACTTCAGACAGAGGTCATATTAATAGCATTACTAGGCTCTCACTAACAAACAAATGCAGTGTTAAGATCCCAGAATGGCCCCACTGCTCCACCCCAGCCAGGCAATAGCTTTCTGATTCATGGCAGCTCCTATCTTCTTTCTCTCAAGCTTTTAAAATATGACTATTTTTTTGCATGTGATTATTAACTTTTATTCTTGCAACTAAGAATTGTGTAGGACTAGAGAAACTGCATAGAAGTGCAAGTGCTTGTTAAGAATGTCTGATAAAGTGGTTGGAATTCACATATGCAATGTAAAATAAGATATCACATCACATGTATAATCACAGATTGCCTATAGAGAGATAGGATATGGAGACACCAGAATCCCTGCAAGCACAAGACAGCTAGCTTGGAATAGGTAGTGATGACATAGCCTGTCCCATATTAGGTGAAAGGTGAGGGCTGATATTAAGATTGTCTTATGCCCTCCATGAGTTTGCACTAAAACACAAGCACAGAGAGAAAAAAGAAGAGATAGGAGAGAGAGATTCTGTTAACGAATAAAGAACCTCATAAGAGCTCTCTTTAAAAAATCAGAAAAGAAAGGATATGCTCAAGCATAGAATTCTGGGCAGTCTTTTTTCATTTTCTTCAAAGCAGCACTTTGCAATTTTTAAGGGTTAAATTCTGTATTAAATTTCCTTTAGAAATACAAATATTCTGATTTGAAATATGTTTCAGTATTTATGGAGTTATTCTTTCCAATGCTGTTTCTTTAGAGTAAAACACAATATTTATTGATGGCTTTGGTGGCTAACAGTCAGGATAAGCAAAGACCTTTCTTGTTCATAAAAATTTATAGAATAAATGAGATGTGGTCCCAAGGGAAAAAAATTGTGAGCATTGAACAATGTCGTTTTAGGCTCTGTAAGCCTGAGGAAGCATGTCCAAAGAGTCAAGGCAGGAATTACATAATAAGATGAGGAAAAGCAACACCCAAGGTTGAAAGGATAAGCTCCAGAGACCTTGAAATTAGAGCAAAGAATTTATTGGTCTAACTCTCCACTAAACTGATGATGAGAGCAGGATGCTGTAAAGAGTAATTTCCCATTACCAAATGAATGTTCTATAGCTAGCAGGCAGAGTACTTCACAGCATTTGGCCAAGGATGAAGAAGAGTGAGATTGAACAGACGTTTGTAATTTCTACCCTCGCATATCATCAGTATTACTCGGCAGGTAGATACCTGGTTTATTTCATGGTATGCATGTTTGAACAGTGTTTCGTGTTAAAGAGGGAAGGATTTAGAAAAAAGACAAACCCAGCATGCTGATGAATGAGTTCCATGCACAGTGTGTGTCCTACAGTACTGGAAATTCTTTAATTAGAAAAGAGTGCAGGGAATCATATGAAAGAAGAGGAAGTTTGTAAGACCTGGAGAGGACAGGAGCTCCATAAGGTCCAAATATATCTGGGAACAGAGGCTTGTGTGAGATTGATTCTCCAATCAAGGACCATGCATGGATATAACCTAGAACTCCTGCTCGGACATAGCCCATGGCAGCTCAGTCTCCAAGTGGATGCCTTAGTAAGGAGAACAGGGAAGGTCTCTGACACGAACTCAGTGGTTAGCTCTTTGACCTTCCCACCCCCCGTGGGAGGATCAGCCTGGCTAAGCCACAGAGGAGGACATTGCAGCCAGTCCTGGTGAGACCTGATAAGCTAGGGACAAATGGAAGGGGAGGAGGACCTCCCCTATCTGTGGACTTAGAGAGGGACAAGGAAGAGATGAGGGAGGGAGTATGGGATTGGGAGGGAATAAAGGAGGGGTCTACATCTGGGATACAAAGTAAATAAACTGTAATTAATATAAAAAATAAAAATTTAATTTAAAAATTTAAGTTAAAAAAAAGAAAAGTTTTCTATGAGCACAAAGTAGGTGAGACACACTCCGACGTGGTGTTGAGGAAGCTGCTCACTTTGCATCATAGTCTGGAAGCGGAGCACTGAATGCTGATGCTTATCTCCCTCCCTCCTTATTACTCAGGACAGGATCCCAGCCCATGGGAAGACGTCACCCATATTCAGAGTGAGCCTTCCCACCTCAATTATCATAGCTTATGTAGTCCTTCACAGGCATGACTGGAAAGTCGTTTTCATGAGAATTATATATCACCATCAAGCTAATCAGAATTAAATTCATCACATATAGAGAGTAAGCTAATGTGCTATTTTGACAGGTTGGTCCTGGCCATGATGAGGTGGTAGAAAGATTTCATCAGTGGTTCAGGCAACATTTATGAGTAGATAGTCCTACATAAAAGGGATACTCATCATGTGGGTGGGATTCTTTTCAAGATTAGCATAACTTGCCTAGCATAGTAAAGGAACAGATTCTGTGGGTCTGGACAGCAAAGCCATTTCTCAAAAGGGATTAGAGAGAGCTAGCTTTGCAAAGATGAACACTCCTCACATCTTAATAACAGCTCCATTTGTGTGTTATTCTTAATAAAACAGTAAATTGAAAAAATATATGTGAAATTTGAAATCATGGAAAGTGATTGAAATCCCACTGCAATCCCTGTACAGGATATGATTTTGGTTGAACTCCCTATCCAGGTAACCTAGCACATCTCAAGTGATGGATATAAAAATCCTTTGTTGTATGACTGCAATAAGGAATGCAGTGAACCCTCACCAAATGTCAAAGTTGGAATGTGTATATGTCTGAAATCTCACAGACACATCTTTCTCTAGTGATCCACCACTCCAATCTGCTGCCATAGTGCTTCTGATTGTGTCTAAATATTGCTAATGTCTGTAAAATGAAAAGTACTAAGTTCTCTTAATAGACTCTTGATAAAAAAACAAACAAACAAACAAACAAAAAAACAAAACAAAACAAAAAAAAAAAAAACTACCCCTGTAGATCCCAGTCCAAGCCACACACAAGGATCAGTGTGAGGTCAGCCAGTGGACAGGGACAGCTGACCTGCTCTCCCAGATGAATGTAGTGGGGGTATCACAGACTCAGGTCGAGTCAGGGAGTTTTCTTAAAGAAAACACCTCCTCAGTGCTCCATTTCTGTTCACTACACAGCTCTTAGGTCTCCCTGCTCCTGTAAATTGTGTCTTTCTAGTTACTATCATTGACTGACCATATTCTGAAGCTTACAGATCAGTAACAGTAGATAATGGGAAATAAAGCAAATTGTTTTGTGATAAAGGGACACACACTGCCCTTTTCTCTAATACAGGAATCTTGGAAGGCCCAAGCAGAGAGAGAGAGATAAAAAGCCAAGCCTGTGCCCTAGGGCTTGGAGCACTCTCTTATGGGCTAAGGAACACACTTGGCTCATCAATTTTAATTAAATATTTGAAAAAAATATTTGTATCATAAACAAGGATATAACATGCAGCTAAATGCAAATTTGTCTGAGTGTTTAAGATAAAATTTCTAGAAATTATACACTTCACTGGTTACTGGCTGCTGTACTGTTCAAATTCCCACGGCTATCCTGAAACTCTGTTCTAGATGTGGCATTTGAGTGAGACATTTATAACGCATTAACTAAAACTGTCACTCAGTAAATGGTAAATAAATCAGACGGAGGAGGGGAGGAAGAAGAGAAGAAGAGAGACAGGGAGAAGGAAGTAAGGAAAGATGTGGGGAAGATGAGAAGATCAGGAAGGTACAATGGAGAGGACAGCTGAAGGGCAGGATGTGGTGAGAAAAGACCAAAGGAGGGAAGAAGCCTTTATACACTTAGCAGGAACAAACTGGCAATGGTCAATTACACAGAATTTGAGCACAGGGCAGAGATAGTTCTGATATCCTGAATATGCATAATTGCTCCCCTGTCCTTGGCTCAGAATATTCCCTTCCCCTCTTCCTTACACTTATGACTTCCTTACAGTTATGACTACTACCTGCAGTCAAGTGTTCAGTGCAGACTGTTCTCTGTAGTTTCTCTCCTAATGGACTCTGCGCAGATAATCTCTACGAAGGTGTTCCCCATAATTACACATTTGGGACATTAGTAGGATTGGTAGATGAGTGGCTTAGATACAGATGGGTGGGGGCAGATTAAATTAAGTGGGCAACCTATGGTGTCCTGTAGGTGGCTAATCTGTGTCAAGCCTGTGCTGCAGCAGACTTTGTCGGGAGCACCATATTTGGAGACTGCCCACACAGTATAACCATTTGGAGCTGGATTCCAGTAGTCACTTAAATCTTCTCCTACATCCTCTACACAGCAATGAGCTCAGGGAAAGTCACCCATAATTTCCAAGACGCTTAGCCTCACAGAAATAGAAGATCTGCAGACCAAGGGAAGGAAAATGCTTTTTGGAAGAAAGGAGAAGAAGGAAATATGCATACAGGCTAAATGGTCTATGAGCGCCTATTAAATACTGCTCTCTCTGCAAACTGATTTATATCTTTCAGTATTTGTGTGATGTAAATACCTGCATGTGATAGTGTATATGTATGTGATATTTGTGTGATGTATGTATATGCATATGAAATGTGTAATGTTTGTGGAAATGCATGTGATTCTTGGGTGTGTTCAGTTGTGGGAGGTGTCTTACACATATCTTGGTGCATATGTGGAAGTTAGACTGCTTAGGAACACTGTAGTTATAGAAATATAGCACAGTCAGCTCTTCGTGGGTGCTGGGAATCCAAACTCAGGTCCTCACAGTTAAAGAACAAACACTTTGGTCACTGAGCTATCTCATGAACCCTGCAAAGTTTCTTTAATTGTTATGGACTTAGGACTGTCTTTAGAGGGATATTTCTGCTTCAAAAGTAAATTGTTAAAAGTGATATGTACTCAAGTTGGCATTTCCCCTTACTTTCTTTCTGTCTTCATCATTGCTGCTGTCACCCTAAAATGCTAAACTGACTCTGTTGATGTACAAAACAGATAAAATTAACCCCCGGGAATATTGGCAAAGGGAAGTAGAAAGTGTAGAGACATTGGGATTTATGCTTGAAGATCAAGTACTAATGATAACACATTAAGCTGAAGCACCCAACTCTAGAAACTCTCCTTCCATTTAGCAAACAATAAAGGGAGTTAGGATGCCTCATCAAGCCTCAGTTTAGACCAGAATCCATGATGTTGAGCTTTAATTGTACGTTTCTTAGTGACTAGTTCTCATTTCCCTGACATAAACCAACATAATTTATAGACCAGAAGATTTCATCAGAGTGATGAATACAGGCAATGTATGCTTTACAGTGTCATGTATATATGAAATATGCTGTGTTCAGAATATGGCCACTCTGTATTGCCAGCAAAAAACTTCTTTTCAGAGCACCAAACAGCTTTTGAGCATGTATTGCTGTCATTTGTCACAAACAATGGCCACATTTGGAGAGTACATTTTAGCTGCAGATCTGTACTTTTGTGTGCTTAGTAGCTCATTCATCCCTGTTCCTTGGATTATCTTGCTCATTATTGTCTTTGCAGAACTGTGTGACCTATACTTCCAAATGTCCTTTTTGAGCTTCTTACTGTATGTTACCTGAGCTTCTATAATTATCACAGTTAGTTTTCTTTCTAACTTTTTTTTATTCCGTTCTAAGCGTCATTATACCTTAAAAAACAATGAAGGGTCTGGGGAGATAACAGGTGGTAAAGTTCTTGGTATGAAAAATTTAAAACCTGAGTTTGAGGCTTAGAACCCACAAAAATCTATGTAAAAAGTACACGAGATGGCTTATACCATAAAAGCACTCACAACATGAGCATGCAGAACAGAATTAGATAAATGAAATCCACATGAAGGTTGAAGGAGTAAATTAACACCACAAAGTTATTTATAAACTATACACACACTGTGTCATGCACATCTTTCAAGCGCACACAGACACTGGGCAAGCATCACTCACATACACATGCACGCACCCACTACATTAAAATTATATATCTGGATATAAAGACATGTACCTCTAATGTTAACACCAGAGGATGTAGCCTAACGCCAGCTTAGACAAACTGGTGAGCTCCAGGTCAATGAGAACCTTTGTCTCAAAGAGTAAACATAAGACAGTCTGTTCTGCAGTATCCACATGTACAAACACACATGTGCATGCACACACACATACACAAAACTTAAAAGAAGAATTCAAATCTTACAGTGATAATTTGAATTTTAACTCCCATCAAGCACATAGTGGCACACAACTTTATGATCTCCATTTCTAGGGTTTCTTTCTGAATTCTGTAGGCAACAAGTATGTAGGGTAATGTACATGCATGTGTATATGAAAACAAAACACTCATGTGAAAAAATTAATCATATTTCAAAAATTAAAGCCCCTCAGTGAAACTGCATCTTTTACATTTAAGAAAAAAAATAACACTGGCCTGCTCTTTTACATTCTCCACTATTCCTTTATTAACCCACAGTGTCTCCTCCTTAAGTGTGCTGAGTTTTTTCAAACTTTAGCTTCAATTTTACTTTTTTCAAGAACACATTTGCATGGTCCTTCCAATGTGGAAGACACTCTTTGTACGCCTTTCATTGCGCCCATGCCTCCCTGTGTTGTAACATTTAGCACTGACATGCTTAACAAATTATATTCCTGGCAGCCAAGCTTTTCACCATGCATGGATGTCATGTAGTACCTTTTGCTAGGTAATCATTACTTCTACATAGGAAACCCGACTTTAAAAAAGAAAAACAACACTTGGAACTAAGTTCAATGACAAGTTCTTTAAATGAGTAACACAGAACACCTCGGACACTTAGACCTCTCTGTACATAACTAAGAAGAAGACACAGGTATCTCAAAGTCATTTCATGAGAGTAATGAAGTGGATTCACCATTAAACAAACATGTTTTTCATAATTCAGCACTAAATTTTGACTGAGTAGAAAATCCAAATGCTTCCTTTACATCAAACCTAAAGCAAGTAAAGAAATTTCTTATAGCAATAGGGGCATGTATCTTTTAAGATTATAGAGAAAACATTCAAAACATTGCTTAAAGAAAGTTAACCAAATGAGTACCCACTTGTTGTAAGAACAGGTGGCCAAAGAGATGTTTGTTTTGTTTTGTTTGGTTTGGTTTGGTTTGGTTTGGTTTGGTTTGGTTTGGTTTGGTTTGGTTGGTTGATTTTTTTTTTCCAAGACACAAATGGCTTCATGGTACCCACATTAGGCCTTCTCTGCCACACATCCAGAGAAGCATGCAGTAGGGAATCCAAGCAGCAGACCTCACACTCTTAAGGTAGTCTGACCTTCTGTTCCATTTTACAACTGACTTCTACTTGAAATTTCCACAACAGTGGCAAGTAAGAGCTGTTAAAATAGAAACATGAACCAAACATATCTTTAAAGCAAACTGCCGATATGGACTAGGAAAACCTCAGTTTAAGATGGAAAATTCTTGCTAGACACCATTAGATGATTTTCTCATTCATCTACTTGCTCAGCATTGTGGAGGTTAGACACAGGAACTCAAATAAAACATGACAAAGAGGTAATGCATCTTGCTTGAGGCAACAAGAATTATTGAAAGTGCTGAAAAATGAGAATAAACAGGGGTGCCTAAACTAGACTGATAAAATACAAAAATATATTTTATTCATTCTTTGACAATTTCATACTTGTATGCAATATATCTTGATCTTAATCATATATATTCCCCATCCCATTTTTCTAGATATTCCCAACACATCCCATACTAGAAAATCTCTGTCTCTGTCTCTGTCTCTCTCTCTCTCTGGAGGGGGTGTAGTTGGCAGACTGTGAGGAAAGAAAAATTTAAGAGAAAATAGTATTGTAGGCCAAATTAAATGAGCAGCTAATATAAATAAATTGAAATGATATGAGACAGCATGGTTTTATTGTAATCTGTAAAGTTCCGTGTTTTGTTGGGAGAGATATTGGTGATGAGATTTAGATTATTATACAAAGCCAGATCGGGGCTTGCACCATGCCACGCATGACAGGGTTTCATTACACCACCTCCGCAGAACTATGATCTGACATTGACAGACTTTGGGACAGAATGTCAACAGAAGTGCTCTTTGTGACATTGTCCTACACTTGTGTGTACACAGCAGGATATTCTAAGATGCTCCTCAAATTTTTAAAAAAATCTCTTATTAAGATTTTAATTAAAATGTATGAAATAAAATAAATCCTCAACCTAGATATAAAGTTGGTTTTTTTTTCTAACAATATGTTCTTTACTGTTATGCTTCAAGTTTTCATCTGAATGCTTTTCACATTTTCTTTTTCAGGTATGACTCAGGAGTTGGGTTTGTGGAAAACTGCTAGCTCATGCCCTTCTCCAAGGCTAAGGTTATGAGGCTGATTATAGAGAATCTTCGCCAAATTCCTGCAAATGCTAAATAGACTACCTACTGAAGCCCACTGTAAGATACTTTGTTTCAATGATGTTTGTGCTTAAAAGTGGGTATAGGTAGGGATGAAGATTTTTCTCTTTATTTAGATTAGTGATTTAGGCATATGATTAAGCTCTACACACCGGAAACTCATGCATATGAACTAGATCACTAATACCTATCTTGCTGAGCATCCTTGTAAATTGTTTTCAGTAGGCTGTGTGCCTACTAGTAGGAATTAAAATCACATGAAATTGCAATTCTGGTTATAGCTATCTACAAGTTTTGAAGTGCATTGATTTCAAACACACACAAATGAAATATCCAGTAATCGCATTGTAGTTAACAATGAGAATACATTGTCATAATAACTAAAACCAGGCCTTTATTCACCAACTCAAGGTTATGAGGGAAGTGAGTAACCTTTACAAGGCCACCAGGCAAAAGTGCAGTGTTTTAATGAATGAAACAGTTTCTTTGGAACAAACAACAATAACAACAAAAAAATTCATATTGTTTCGAAAATAGTACAATGAAACTTCTTAAAATCTTAAAGCACCATTGCTTTTTGCCCTATTAGGTAACTGAACCCATTTCCATTCTTCTTAGCTGTTTTGAATAATTATCACATGCTAGTCATATTTCTTTACAATTCTAGGATATCAACTGAAAGACACTGAATTGCCAACTAAAGAATTTAGAGAAACTTCAAATCATATTGTTTTATGCTAAATAGTTACAGGAAAGTAAAGTGATTCACCTTAAAAAAGTGGAGCCAGTTGAACAGACAAACCTAGAAAAAAGGAAGACTACAACTAGGAAGTGGCCATTCCTTAGAAGAGAACCCCAGTGAGAGCAGAGCTGCTCAAGTAGTCTTAAGTCTTCCTCTAAGTCTACTTCTATATTACGAAATCTCTCTTCTCATTCTTAATTTATATTTTATATTGTAAAGTGTTAATCTAGTTTAGATATGGGACTTATATGAAGGAAATTGAAAGTGATTTCATGTCAATTATTATAGATAAATGGGAGTTAGTTGGGTGTTGGAGAAGGTTTCTCTGCCGACTGAGCAGTACAGTGTTCCCTCATTTCTGGTGGTTATAGATGTCACACAAAGCACTGCACAGCCATTCTCCTGCCCAGCAAGAAGAGCACAGTCACTGTTCATATTACTCTTACATTTGGTTTGCCTTCAGGTAATTCAAGGTCTGATATCTCTTTACCATCATGAATGACATTGTCACAGATCTTATGAAATTAAATATGCTAAAAAATCTAGAACAGGAAGCTTTATGTTCTTATCACAGTAATGTATGTCTGGGAGTCTAATAATGGGCAGCAATAAATTTAAAAAAAACTCGCTGCATTTCAGGAAAATTAAAGCTATTTTAAAGTTTAAATTACATTATGTAATGTGTTCCTTTTAAACATGATATTAACAGCGTCTGTGTGTGTGCCGCATGCAGTCCTCCTGTTTTCTGGACACCATACATATGTCATTATAAAATTTAACTTGCATAATCTTATATGAATAGCTTCAGTAAGATATTTAGCTTCTGTTCAGTTTGGACTAGACAGACATTTCAGTCCTGGCTGCTTTTCACTGGCAGGCTGGAAAGGACAATAACTGAATAGGTATTTGACCCCTGACCTGAAACTTGCCTGGGACTAGGACTTCTTAGAAGCTAGCTTCTGGTCTCATTTAATTATCTCCCAAGCCACACCATAGCTCCTTCTGTCAAAGGATTTGAATATATAATGTTTTTTTTTTTATTTTACATTGGCTTATAGCTATACTCAAAATTAACAAGTTCCCTCAAGATAACCCAAAGGAAACACTGTAGCTGTTTAATATTCTGAAACTCTAGCATGGGGTATTTTCCAGAGGTTTTTATTCTGGATGGAAATTGCTTTCTCTCCATAGATTTGTAATATCTGTATTATGTCTGGACTCCTTCTAACCTTACTTTGTTTTCATTGTGCTTAATTAGAAACTTATAAAATCTGCAAATGGGTAAGCAGTCATTTTTGTCATGTGGAGACAAATGTACATGTTTGAAACAGAGTATCAACTATGTATATAAATAGTTTCTCATATGCTACACAACTTGCAACAGCAAGTCATTACAAAAGAGGATGGACAATCATTATTTGTTTAAGAAACCCCACACCTTTGTGCACCACAGAAGAACCTGGGCAAACAATCTGTTCTCAAGGCTGCTGTTACTAATGATATGGGGTATTCCTTAAAATGTAGGAAAAATAATCTTAATATTTATTTTCACAGATCAAATTAAAAGCAAACTCTTGGAAGGTAATTGTCTAACTCATCAAAACCTACATATGAATGGGAATATATTGTATATCGATAGTAAGTCCAATATCTACACTTTGTGAATAGAAATTGTGAGCAGCAGCCTAGAGAAGCTGGGAAATATTCATGATTTCCTTGAGAGGTTTTGCCTTATATGCTCTGAAGACCACTAATATGCATTGATTTCAGAACCAGCTGTTGCTAAAAACTTATTGTTTAATGAGTTTTCCCAATACAATAAACACTGACTGCTATTCCTTAAGAAAACCGACTCTAGAATTTTTATCAAGTAGCACTTACACAATTGCTTTGTTGCTTGGAAATGGGGGATGCAACTCTCACTTTGGAAAGTCTCAAAATTATTACCGCCAACTTTCTTTGTAAATGCTCAGGGCAGACTTTGTGACTGCCTGGGCTATAACAGGCTAAAGCCTTAAACCCAGGCCATTTAGTTTTATTTTTGTTATTAAAAATATATTGACCACAGTTAAATTAATTTCAGAAAGTATGGCTCCAAGAAAAAAAAAATTCAAGAATACAGATACTTGAGGGAAACCTAGTCACGCACTTATGCTTCTACCCATTTCATTCATATCCCTCTCTCCCAGCTTTTGGATCTTCAGAGTATTCATTGCTTTCCAGACACCAGAACGTGCTAAAGGAAAAACAGTTTAGAGCCACGCCTTTGCATCGTTTGGACAACACTGACCTCTAGTGTTCCAGGAGGTAGAGAAACTAACTCAGTAGCAAACTTTGTTACCTGCCACTTTAGTTTTTCTCTTGGGCACCATGGGAACAAATTTCAAGAAGAGGAGAAGGGGAACAGAGAAAGGAAAGGGAGAAAGCAAATGAGGAAATTTCATTTACCTGTCTGTGACCTGCCTGTATATATTCTTTAAAATAATATACCAGCTTAGTCAGTCCTTACAGAGAGAGTAGCCTCTTTTGCCTCTTTTATAACACAAACTTTGAAAAATATTACACTTATTTATTGTGAACTTTCTAACATTTGGATTACAGAAACTCTGACTCTACTTTAAACATTTATCTACTTGTCTTACTTCTGGAATGCAAATTCTGGGACAAGGATCCTCCAAGTATTAAGAAATCAGTCCAAAGGATTTCCTGTAATAACTCTTTTGACTTTAAAAACAAACAAACAAACAAAACACTTTATATTCACAATATGAATTATCAAAGTAAAATAAAATTGTTCTAATCTGGATAATATTTCTGAGGTTCATTGTAAGAACAGAAGATGGGGAAACGAAACCAGAAACTTGAAGGATTTTGGTAAGACATCCTCTCATATAATACAGATGGCTTAATTGCATCCTTTCTCATTTAGAAGTTCCCAGCTTTGAAGAACTTCCTTTCCTCTGTCTAGAGAAGCATCTGAGCAACTGAGCTTAAACCTCTCACAGCTTTAGCGATTTATTCAAGTTTGACAAACTGGATTCTTTAAAAACATAGTGCAAGTGGCACATCTCTTAGAGTCAAGAATTCCTTCCTATTAAATTAAGTGTGTGATTGCTGGGGTCAAAACAAGGACAACATAGTGCATACTCACTATTCTTTCACTGACACCAGGAGTATAGCAGTAGAGTGTGTGCTAAAGCTCTTACTCCTGTAACAGGACAGCCACTGATCTCCTGGTGTGGCTACATTTGCTCTACAATTCTTAGGCCCAATGTCCCAATACCTTATATGGATTACAAAATGTCCCAGCTGAAATTATTATGATTAGGTTATGAAGAGGGCTAGGGGCTTAGAATGGAGGTAGGGGTTAGAGATGATCCGAGCCCAGGGCAAATCTGTAGGCGCTGCAGTCCAGTCCTATCTCCTTGGCTCCTCTGCTCCTAGAGGCTTGCTCCTGGCCGGTGCATCTCTGGCTGAGATTAAGAACCACGGAGCAGCAGGCTAAGGGGACGTTGTGATTCCAAAGAAGGGCAGGCAATCCAGCTGAGCAAGCTCATGAGAGCTCTGCTAACTTTTGGAATGGTTGGAGTAGTTGAACTACCCTGGTGATCGTTTTCACCCTGCTCTTTCCTTTTTTACCCAGAGCATATACAGTCGGGCAGCGGATACTTATTCTAAGTAGCGTCTTATTCCACCCGGCCGTCCCGCCCCCCAGCTCTGAGTACTCACAGTTTGTCGCTGTTAATCCTAAATGCCACAAGCCAGAGAGCACCAAAGTCAAAACGCTGGTTAGTCTTGGTACAGAATCCATTTCCCCGAGTGAGCGATCTCTTCCAATGGAATCCCAAATTCGGAGCGACAAACCTTGGCTTTTTTTCTCTTTTCCTTCCTTTATCTCTCTCTCCGTTTCTCTCCTCCGCACTGCCTGACCCTTCCCAGCCTTCTTGAGCAGACCCACTTCTCCTTCACTCCATCCTGCTCCTCAGGCGCTCCACTGAAACCTTAGCAGGGCTTCCTCGGAGCTGAGAGCGGCGATACAGGTTAACAGTTACTGCAACTGTCCTTTTCTGTGCTTGCCTTCCTCGCCTGCCTCGTCTTCCTCCGGATTCCCTTTCTTAAAGGTTCAAATCCAAACTCTAGGGCAGCTTTTGGCGCCCAGCTCCACCAGTAGCCAAAAGTACCTCATTCCGGCGCCAGGCTAGCTTCAGAACCAGGGAACCGGACAGCTCCTTATAGGAGCAGTCTGCGAGGCACCGCCCCCGGCCGGGCCCGCCCCACGCTCCCCAGTAAGAGTGGCGTGGGCGTATCCTTAGTCGCTCGCGCGTCCCCAGCAATTGCTCTGCTGCTGTGCGTCTTGGCTACTTGATAAGGAAGCAAAAGGAAAATAATCTCTCTCTCTCTCTCTCTCTCTCTCTCTCTCTCTCTCTCTCTCTCTCTCTCTCTGTCTGTCCTTCCCCCCCCCATCTCGTTTTTATCCATACATCCCACCATCCGTAAGTCCAGAACTACTTACCGCATCTCTCTCTTCCTCCCAAATTATGGGCCAGATATTGGCACTTAAATCAGGATTTCGAACAACGCTGCTGAAGGAATGGCTAAAGGAGTTGGAAGACAGAGCCTGAGGAGGGATTTTTCCATGGAGAGCTAGCTTTGAAATAACCTAAGCCGGTTTCTTCACTTAGCAGGGGAGAGTGAGAGAAAGCGTGAATCCTCGGATTTAATGTGCCCTGCAAGAAAGGGTGATTGACTGGTATTGATCTAGTTGGGATTTCTGATTTAGCCATTTGGGGATATGACTGCTCCCTGCTTTTCCGACCTTCCACATCTGCATCTTTCCCGGGTTGCTGTTGGCACATTGCTCCTTCTGCAAGTACTGCAGGGTGATGGGTGCTGTGGGTTCCATCAAAAAAGAAACACTTAAAAACACTTTAAAAGGCTGGGGCTGACGGATGAATAGAGACAAGTGGGATCGAGTGTGAAGCCATGGTTGGCTCTGAAAAGCTTTACATCTAAAACGGAAAAGATGAGTTTGGATTATTTCCTCTGGGCTCTCTACTAGAGACCTTGGTTCTTTAGCTTCTAGCACGCAACTGGACTTGCTTGGTTTGACATAGTTCAACTTAACTTTGTGTTTAGTGGGAAGCTTCCAGAAACCTGTCAAACGTTAACCAAACGAGGAACCAGTAATGATGCCTTCACTGAGAAGTTTATGATCAAGTTATAGTGTGCAGGCTCTCTCCATATCAGAGGAAGTTGATGTCTCTCTCTTACCCATTTCTCGTAACACAGACTTATTTTACAACGCAGATGCCTGACAGCCTTTGCTCTCAGCTGCTGGCTCTGCAGTTACTGGGCACTAAGTTTCAAGCAGTCTTTGAATGCATCCCAACATAACCTTGTAGTCTGGGAGCTCCAGCTCTGTAAGTGTAATACGGAATGACTGTTCAATGAAAATTGGACCAACTGCCCACTATTTTTTTAAGGAAAGAATTCTGAAGGTCCTGTTAGCTGTAAGCAAAAGGCCTTCTATCTATACATTAACTGAAAATAATTATGTTAGTAGATTCCTGGTTCACAGGAAACTTAACATAAGGTGTTGAGGTATAACTGTACACATGGACTTTAACTCCCAAAATACCAGCGCTGGAGGACGCAACCTTTTCTAAACTGTTGGGAGGAGACAGTAGAAAGAAAAAGGGTAACGGGACTCTACGTCTCTTTGCTTGGGCTGGTTTTATCCTACAGCCTTTCTATAGATAGCCCCAGAGATGCTGTCATCATAGCCTTGGTCTATGAGAATCCCATGTTGCATGTTCCCATTATGGCTAGTTTAATAATTCTTGAAAGGTTTTGAACATATATGTCTATGGCGCTCGTTCACTCCACATGTTTTAAGGGTACGTAATTTTTAGACTTTTTATATTTATTAAGATATTGAAATCTGTATTTTATATGTATGTGTGCCTGTATGTGTGTATTTATACCCCATGCAGTCAGTGCCCACAGAGGCCAAAAAGGGTGTCAGATCCCCTGGAACTGGAGTTATTATAGATGTTTTTGTGTTTTCTAATGTGGTGAGAAAACCTCTGACATAAGAGCAGCAAGTGCTCTTAACTGCTGCCCCTTCTCTCCAGCTGCAACTCTTGGACAGTTATTAAAAGAATAAAATATGACATACATGACTAAAAGCCTTTTCAAGTTTTTGTCTCAAAACATTTGTACCAGTTCATGACTATAAAAATTGTTAATTTTTACATAATGTCATATATAATGCTTTTATGAGTTCCATCAACATATATGTCTTTAAACATCACATTGCATTATTTTGATTATCTTTCATCAATTTAGAAATGGTGAGGCTAAGGATACAGTTGGTAATGTGTATATCTACCATTCAGGTAGCCTCAGGTTCAATCCCTAAAGAACTGATTGTGTTTGTTGGGCCTGGTGGTGCATAGCCATAATGCAATAATTATGGAGATGGAGGGAAGAGAATCAGAAGTTTCTGATTATCCTAGGGAACATATGGAGTTCCAGGCCAGGAAAACTAATTGAGATTCCACTCCCCTACCACATCTATGACTTTTCTAACTACCAACTTTATCTGTCTGTCTGACTATCACCTATCTATTATCTACCTAATATCTATAGAAATAGCGTCAATTCACTTAATTTTTTTATTTTTAAACTAGTTAATGTCATTGTTTAAATTTAGTGTTTTGATACAGTAATCTCTGTTTCATCTTACCCACTATATTGTTTGCATTTCATGAATATGGCAATGCCAATGTTTAGTCATTGGTGGTCCTCTTTATGGCCTGAGTTGTTTCTAGTTTTCTCCCAATTTAAACAATACAAGTCTTCAATCACCTGAAATATGTCTCACCTTTAGTAGTCAATTTTCTGTATTGTTAGAAAATGTTTCTCTTTAGGGTTTTGTGTATCTCCAGTATTATGTAATAAGATGACATCAACTTATGTTTCTTCCTTTGCTTAAAAGTATGATTTTTCTTTTTTTCATCAGGAAGCATTCTGGTTTTCCTGAAAAGAAAGAATAATAGCTAAGAATCAAGGCCAGTGTTCCTAAATAGCATCACACCTTCTATATATCTCCAAAGTACAGTTTAAGTAAATAAAAAAAATTAATGAGAGATTTAACAACTCTACCTATTCTAGCATAATCACTTAAAATTCACTACCAGTGCCACAGAAACATGCCAGTTGTACACGTTCCTACAATGTAGAAATATGTCACCACAGAGTCCACAATTGTTGTTTATCTTCAAGTTGTCAGTAAATACCATCACTCCCTGTTTTAGATGCCCATATGCAGACATAGTGTATAGCATATGAATTACACCTAGCTTTCAGGCATAGTGTATTGTATAAAATCACACCTAATTTACAACCCTATTTACAGTTGTAGCTTTATTTATCTTTTTGTCTCCAACATGCTTTGAGCTTTAATCAGCAGACATTTGTCTAAGATTTGCCAATATTTCAGCAAGCTTATTGTGCCTCTGATGGTGGTGAAGGGCAAACAGCTGTTCCTAATAGTAGTATAAACAATGCCATTTTCTGAGGGTATTTTGGATGCAAAGATTTTTTTTTTGGCATAGAAGAATATTAATCACTATTAAAACTGTTTTCAGTCAGATTGCTATTTACCAAGTGAAATCTTTTTTATTTTTCATAAGGCAGTTAGTCTCTCTGATGTAGCTGTTATGTGATGGAGAGAGGCTAAATTGTGTATTTCTTTCCATTTGGCTTCACATAGAATAATTCATACCTGCAGACCATCTGCATCTGAAGAGGCACACAGCTTCTGCTCAGTTAGTGGATACTTAGTATTAATGCAGAATGGGGACATTATTAATATGGAAATATTAACACAGAATGGGGAAATATGGACAACGAAGACATGGAAATTCTATGTCTTACAATAATCCATCTGAACACCTCCCCAAATTAAAACCTTATTCAAATAAAAAAGAAAAGCAAAAGGGGTTTATGTCAGTTTGGAAAGTGCGTATAAGCTTGAGGACATGAGTTCACTTCCCTGGAATTTTAAAGAAAAAATTCCCAGTGTTATTTAAGATATCTGCACCCTTTGTCATGGGGTAGAAGGTGGAGAGAGGTAGATCTCCAGCACTTATTGGCTAGACGGTCTAACCAAGCAGTGAGCTCTAAATTCAAATGGGAAGCTAATTTTACAATACTTTTGAATGGCGTACCTGTAAGATATGTTTGGTCATCTTCATTTTGTTGAGAGGTTCGAGGAGGAGGCATGCTGAGATATTAAATAGTACAAAGATTAATGTCTTCTACACATAGGCTACTGACCAGTGAACACCCTTTCTAGCTCTTTTCCCTTATTTTTGACATCCAGTAGGATAAAATTCCTGTAATGTGGGTGCTGGGGTGTACAGGGACAGAGCTTACATCTGACCGCACTGCCTACTCTGTTTTGAAAATCATTACTGTGGATGATTTTGAATTCACATGTCATCCTTTGTTTTATTGACTGAAGGATAATTGCTGTTACCACCACATTTTCAGAGTTTTGTTTGTTTGTTTGTTTGCTTGCTTGTTGTAAAATATTGATACAGCAGAAAGTTATTATATTTTCCTGTAAGTTTTTTTCTTTGTAACTTAATTTTTCTTTTTTTACATATTGTTTTCCTTCATAATAGTAACTGGCTGGTAATAGGGCAAAGGAAATAGAAAATTTTCTACTCTTGCAGGGCTAAAACCGACTCAAGAAAATTGGACAGGAATCCGTCCAAAGTTAAGATAACAGCCGCTATTCTGGTGAAACCCCATGCCAAGTGTCTCACATTATGGGTACTGTTGAGGATTTTAAGTTGAGAAACATTACTTCCTCTGAGAAGGAAGAGCCACAGGTGGTAAAATAAATCAAATCTTCGTCTTTTTTTTTTGGTAAACCATTGTCCTGGTCAGGCCAAGTCAGCTATATTTGCCTTAACAGGAGCTTTGAGTCTTAGCATAATGAAAAAGGGGTGGACATCCATATTAATGTCCAAGGACTTGGACCACATAATGAGTGAACTTTACTAGAGCATGTGTATTTCTCATGGATGACCTTGCACTGAGTTAATTTTTGGAGGAATGTTGTCCTTCCAAATTATCTGTGTAATACATTGTACACGGCCAGACATGGTCACACTCAGACTAAGATACCAAAAAGAATATCTCCTTTTCACTTATGTTTGTGAATTTTCAAAGAGCTGCTCCCTCCCAAAATGACCAGGATGTCGTTTGGATTCAATTTATGTTTCCCGAGCAGCCTGCTTAAGTAATTTCATAAAATGTGTTCTGTGAGTGAAGTTGAAATACTGAGATTGGATCTTGGAATAGAAACTGCACAGTGAGGTTTAGCTTTAACACAGAGCTTGATTCTTCTGAGATACAGTCTCTTTTTTTAAAATGTATCAGTCTCACAAAAGACCCCTGTGCTGATACTCCAAGGAAGGACCATGCATGGAGATAATTTAGAACCCCTGCACAGAAGTAGCCCATGGCAGCTCAGTGTCCAAGAGGGTTCTCCAATAATAGGAACAGGGACCTTCGCTGACATGAATTCACGGACTGGCTCTTTGATCACCTCCGCCTGAAGGGGGAGAGCAGCCTTACCAGTCCACAGAGGAAGACAATGAAGCCAGTCCTGATGAGACATGAAAAACTAGGGTCAGATGGAAGGGTAGAAAGACCTCCCCTATCATTGGATTCAGAGGAGGGGCATAGAAGAAGAAGAGGGAGGTAGGGTGGGATTGGGAGGGGTTGGGGGAGGGGGCTATAGCTAGGATACAAAGTGAATAAACTAATTAACAAAAATAAAATTAAATTAAAAAATAAAAAAATGTATCTTTTAAAAACTGTGTGCATGAATGTGTATGCATATGCTTATATATAATATGCTTGTGTGTGTGTTTGTATGTGTGTGTACTTGTGCATATGTGCACTGTGAGGGATATGCATACAAGTATGTGTGCACATGTATGTGTATCTTTGTGTGTGCAGTTTGTGAGTATGGGTGTGCATGTGCATAAGTATGTGTTTTTTAAATCTCTGTGTGTGTATGTGTGTGCATATATGTATGCATATGTGTATGTATTTGTGTGTCTGTATAGTCAGTCATGTGTGTATTGTGACCATGGCAGTTGGAAGAGGGTATACTATTACCATAGCATCTGGAGTTATAGGCAATTAAGAACCACCTGAAATGAGTGTTGGGAACAGAGTCTCAGTCTTCTGGAAGAGCAGCAAGTACTCTTAACTGTAAAGCCATCTCTCCAGCCCCCGGTATTAAAGTTTAAAGCCTGCAATACATGGACTCAAGCAATTTTTAGCATTGGCGTTCCTTAATATTTAGTAGAACCATATGTGAAATGATAACTATTGTTATAGAAATATGAGTTATCAATGTGAAAAAATCTAGAAAAAAGAAGACAGTTATCCCTGAAGTAAAAATAGCTGCATACACTTAAAGAAATCTTACTCATTCTAGAAAACTATGCATAATTACTTACTATTTATTTTATTTTTTTATGAATTGCAGTTTATTCACTTTGTATCCCCCCTGTAGCTTCCTCCCTCCTTCCCTCCTAGCCCCATCCTCCCTCCCCCTTCTCCACCCATGTCCCTCCCCACGTCCACTAATGGGGAAGGTCCTCCTCCCATTTCTTTTGAACCTAGTCTATTAGGCCTCATCAGTAGTGGCTGCATTGTCTTCCTCTGTGGCCTGGTAAGGCTGCTCTCCCCTCAGCCAGAGGTGATCAAAGAGCAGGTCAATCAGTTCATGTCAGAGACAGTCCCTGTTCCCATTACTGTGGAACCCACTTGGACACTGAACTGCCATGAGCTACATCTGTCCAGGGGTTCTAGGTCATCTCCTTGAATGATATGCCACAGTCAAATAACAAGAGCTAGTTGAGCAACACTGTGCTTAAACTGTAGCATTGCTTTTCACAAGATGACAGTGGTTATTTGGTTCTGACTTTGGGGATTAAAGCCCCTCTACAAGCAGCTTCCTGATTGGCAGGTTCTTTTCAACTTCTCTGATCACCAACAGGCTGACGAATAAATCCTGAGTAGATTAAGTCTGTTAAACTGCTGCAGGCTCCTGTAGGAGTGGTTATCTGGTGCTTGCTGTAGGTCCCTATCTGTCAAATAAAACGCAAGGAAAGGGTCAATTTCCTTCTTAAGATAAAGAGAGAGCGGTGTGAATAAAAAGCTGGTTATTCCTGCAGTTTCTCTATATCACTGATCCGATCTCATGAGGACACGTGGTAATAATAAGGACTGCAGTTCATTAAGTGTGTGAGCTTGTGGAAGCTAATGGTCTCTGCTGGGTATCTTCTTCTATCACTCTCTGTGTTGTATGATGAATATTTGTTCTAATTTTTGTTTACTCCACATTACTTTATTCTGCATATGCCTAAAGAGTCCAGAAGAGGGTGCTAGATCTCTTGAAGCTGGAGTTACAGGTGTGCTTTTCAATGTGTGCTTTTCAAGGAAGGTGCTAGGAATTGAACTAAGTCCTCTGGAAGAGCAACAAGTGCTTGTAACTGGTAATCTGTTCCTCTAGACACTCCACATTATTGTTTTGGAGACAAGGTCTTGCAATGAACTTGGAGCAATAAACTTGGATTCGGCAGCATTGTTGGCCAACACAATCCAGGAATACTCTTTTTTTAATTTTTTTTTATTATTAATTACACTTTATTCATTTTGTATCCCCCCATAGGCCCCTCCCTCCTCCCCTCCTGATCCCACCCTCCCTCCCCTTTCTGCATGCATGCCACTCCCCAAGTCTACTGATAGGGGAGGTTCTCCTCTCCTTTCTGATCTTAGTCTATCAGTTCACATCAAAAGTGGCTGCATTGTCCTCTACTGTGGCCTGGTAAGGCTGCTCCCCACTCAGGGGGAGGTGATCAAAGAGCAGGCCAATCAGATTATGTCAGAGGCAGTCCCTCTTCCCATTACTATGTAACCCACTTGGACACTGAACTGCCATGGGCTACATCTGTGCTGGGGTTCTAGGTTATCTCCATGAATAGTCCTTGGTTGGAGTATGAGTCTCTGGGATCCTCTTGATGATCTTTCCAGCACTGGGATTAGAAGCACTTGACACTGTGACCAGCTTTTTACATGGGTGCAGGGATCGAACTTCTGTTTGCATGGTAAACACTTGAATGACTGAGCGATCTCCCCAACCTCAGTGCTCTTTCAGTTTTAGTCCTAACAGTAAATGACTTCTACAGTGGAACACAACGTTTAAATGCAAGCTAGTGATACTTGGATTCTCCAGAAGGTGGAATAATGCTTATTAAACATCAGCTCAAACCACTTAAGTTTCTTCACGAGCTAAAATATGGCTGAAAATTTCATATTTGTCCAAAGGCTTTTGGGGGGTCTGCAGGCCTGCTGTCCCTCAGGAAGCAGTTCAATGGCCAGTGTGCTGTTGCTAAGTCTGCTGACCTTAATGAAGGAAAACAAACACCTGTCACACCTGACATATCTCCCCTATCTTTAAACAGTGCAGGTCAGTCTCTGAACACAAGATTTTTGTCAGATCCCAGGAGGAAGAGGCTAATAATCTCATAATGTTCTCCAAAGTCATATTTTTCAAGAAATCAATATGCAGTAGAAACAATTGATTTCCAAGGTTTGTGTTATTATGTATCCTTTTCCTTAGCATATTTTTATCCCTTTTGCATTTAAATGAGGATAGAAAATACACTGGGAAACATCTCTAATATGCTTTTCACTGGTATTTTAAATAATGTTAGCTTAGAGCCAGAAGGGGATGTTGTAACTAGTAGGAAGAAAAATGCACACAGAAAACATTCTCACACCACTCTTTCACACACACACATACACACACACTTACAAACACACACACATATACAAAGAGAGAGAGAGAACAGATCTATGTAAGAAATATTGAAATTTGCAGAATTTTTGCTCTTTGAGATAAGTAGAAGAAAGGATGCAAAAGGTATCAAAAGAAAAAGACAAATGCATTGATGTTTCGCCTTTTTTTCTAGTGTCTCTGAATTCATGTCTGTTAGGTAAAGTACACAAGTCCTAACATTATGAATATTTGCAATACAATTAGAGTTGCATTACTTATCTTAATTATTCTCATTATTAAAATAAACATGCTACCTGACCCTTTCAATACAAGATTGATATTATTGTAATCACCTAAAGATATATACAATGTAGATAATGTGTGGTTATGCTCAGTACTATAGAGTCATGAGTCTATATTTTTAGGTAATGCACGATTTTCTATTGTCATGGTAAATCATTTTAATCACTTTCTATTAGGTTATTTCTCTGTGTTGATCTCACTAGAATCATGTAACTTGTAGATTTACTAGGTGTACTCTCATTCTGAGGGAGTCATGACATAGCATTGCACTAGGAGAAAAATGTACTATGGGATAAATGTAGGTACTCATCTGTAGATGTGGGCACCACACCAGCACATCCTGCAGGCTTGAGTCAAAAGTATTCAGAAAAATGCATGCATGGTCTAAATGTACATATTTGCTCTTGTAATTATTTCCTATATACCACATTATAAGGAATTGCATGTCATTCGAGTAGTTCTGGGCATCATGACTAACTAGAGATGTTTCTGTGGGGAATGATGCACAGGTTACATGCACCTACCACCTCATTTCTTACAAATGACTTGAGTATCCTCAGCTTTTCATATCCACAAAGCTGTTCTGGAGCCATGTCCTTGATGTCAAGGTGAAGCAGCCTCTGAAAACAACTCCATTCACAAGTACTTAAACTGAGAAATTTGCAGTGTTAGTGGTGTGAATTTATTTCAGTAGAACATATATTGAGGAAGCCAAGTTGGAGTTTTCTATTAGTGATGTAATTAAAAAATTGGAAATATAAAGCTAAATTCTAGAAACATATAGACCTCACAGTTAAGAAGGAAGATTGAGGTTCAAGTAAAATAAAGGCCAAACAGGGAAAAATAATAAACAAATGCAAACCTCTGTCTATGGGCCTGCCTTGGCCTGCTCTTTGTTTTGACAAAACACATGACTATGAACTGCTTTTATGTTTAGAATATCCTGAAGTGAATAGTACCTATTAGCCTCTGAGAACTGCATACAATATTCCAGATGCCTGAATATGTTTGCTGTCTTAAGCAGTAATGTGTGTAATCAGCTGCCTTCACACTGGATCATAGAGCTCAGAAGTTTTAAGAAAAGTTGCAGAAAGCTGCAAGTCTTCCTCAGTAATACAATGCCCTTCTACCATGGTCAATCTCCTGAACTCAATCGGAAACCCAGCAAAACAAAAAGGATAAAGAGTAAATATTAAAAACTGGGTATGGTGGTGCACACCAGTAATCCTAGCCGCAAAGGGACAAACACAAGTAGACCCCTGTGGGTTTCTAGCCTGATCTATCAAAATCTGTAATAGCCATATTTAAGAGACACCCTCTCAAAAGTCAAGGTGGGGTTGAACAGAGGGAGCCATGGATAAACAACTTTCCACACAACTATGAAGACTGGGATTCAAGTCCCTAAGACCCATGTAAAAGCCTGTAGTGTAATGAGTGTGGTAGCATCCTGCAGTCCTTACGGCAGGGAGACAGGGGATCCATAGGTCAAGCTGGCTAGTAGACTCCCAGTTCAGAAATAATTCCTTAGTAAATAAACTTGAGAGCAATTAAGGATGACATCCCAAATTCAGCACACACACACACACACACACACACACACACACACACACTCACACACACACCCTCTTTCTCACACACATCATACTCACATGTTAAAAAATAAAAGTAATTAAACCAAAGCAAACAAAAGTATAAATCTCATAAGGAACAGCACTTAAGGTCGATCTCTGCCTTCTCCCACATGTAAATGTAGGTGTGTGCACACATGCAGGACTGTTAGTGCACACACACACACACACACACACACACACACACACACAAGAACACTCAGGCACACTCACACAGGCTTGCAGAAATATGGGTAAGTAAGGGGAGAGAAAGGCAGAGGAGAGTGTCATGGATGCCTGAATGCCAGGGTTTATAGAGGAAATCAGAATACAAATTTCAGAGTCAGTTCTCTCCTTCTACCCTGTTGAGGCAGAGTTTCTCTTATTGCCTTTGTCACATTTATATTCGATCCTAGCTAGCTGTAGAGCTGCTTCCTTTCTTGACATAGGGGAGTTGGGAGCACACAGTGTCTGACTTTTTGGCATGGGATCTGAGGGTTGAGCTCAGGCCACCATGCTTGTAGCAAGTGCCTTTACTGCTGTTACTCTCTGAGCCATCTCACCAGCCCAGTTCCAAATTTTGAAACAAGACCTTGAAATATGTCATATGATGTGGAAAAAATACAGTAACAAACCAATCTCTGAAACTTAAAAAATACTGCCTGTATATGTTAACTTGGATATAGTAAATTACATTTACATTTCAAACAGTGTAAGTTTCAGTCCTTCTAAGACAGAATGTCCTAGAATGTTATTTGTCTTCTGAGTATGAGTGTTGATTACTGGGATTTCTTTTTTGTGTCTTTGACTGTGGCTTAGTGTCATTGTGCTCTTGTATCTCTTTGTTTGTTGTGACAGAGGCACAGCTCACAGAAAGACATCCAATACATATTCTTTGGTGTACGGATATTTGCATGTCTGTGTGTATTTGTGTATATGTGCTTGCAAGTGAGTTCATGTTGAGGCTAGGGTTTGGCATCAGCTGTTTTCCTCAGTCATTCTTCACCTTATTTTCAGAAACCGTTTCTCACTGAACCTAGACTTTGCCAACTCAGCTAGCCTGACTGGCCAGGAGCCCCAGTAATGCTCCTGCCTCCACTTCCTCAGTACTAAGTTTATAGCCGCATGTCATATCACTGTCTTCTCTACACTGATTCTAAAGACTTGAAAAGTCAGCTCTTCACATTTGCACAGCAAGCATTTGATCAACTGAACTACCTCCCAAAAAAGTCCCATATACATTTACTCTTTTAGAATTCTTTAAAGAATTGTGACACATTTACTTAAAAGCTTCCTCTGACTCTAGTTCTATCACACCATTATGTTTTATGGTCATATTCTCCTGCAATTTATCTCATTTTCTGACTCACTTTTCAACTGGATCATCACTCAGACAGTCCAAAATATGGGCAAACAGAAAAAGAAAGAAAGAAAGAAAGAAAGAAAGAAAGAAAGAAAGAAAGAAAGAAAGAAAGAAAGAAAGAAAGAAAGACATGAGAGCTCACGAATATTGTTGATTTCCCATGTTCTCTGTCAGACAACTAATGATAATTGTTTTCCATGGTTAAAAGAACAAAACCAGGTTTCCAAGATGGTGGCAACCAGTGTGTATATTATCTAAGGAGCAGGAGGTCAGAGACTGAAACCAGTGAGTAATCAGGCAGCTGAATCAAAAATGCTGACTGTAGTAATTCCCAGATGGGAGGGGACATCCCTGGTATTAGGGAAGATCAGATTCAGGCTCTCCAAAATCTATGGCCTCTCCTGGGTTCAGGAATCTCGAAAAGTGAGGCCTTCACCCTTACCATCTACTTGAGTTATTCCAGGTTCCCAGTTTCAGGGACTCTCTCCTCTAGCAACCAGACTTTGGATCCCTCCTGCTCCTTCAAGGGCAGCCTCTGGATTCCAAAAATAACTCAACCTCCAATCATGGTTCTACTGGTTTCCCCATGGATAACAGGTCGTCAATAAAATCATACAGAATCCTGGATCCAAGATGGCAGAACTCAACTAAATGTGAATGCCAGGAGCACAGTGTCTGCTAGGCCTATAAGCCACTCCTCAGCTTTATTCCAAAACATCTTTGCCCCCAGGGCTGCCTTCTGAGGTACTCACACCCCAGTGGCTGCTACCTGAGGCAACCTTGCCCTTCATGGGTGATTTAGACACCCACACCGCAGCAACTGCTTTCCAAAACACCCATGGCTGCCTCTGAAACTGCAGAGACCAATCATGTTCATCTCAAAGTCTCAAAGACTACTCCAGACTCCAGAAATGGGTGGATCCAATCTTTGCTGTAGCTATATTAGTTGAAGAGACCAGTAGGTCTTCACCTGATCATAAAGGCCCAAGAAACCCAGAAGGTTACAGTCAATGCTATGGACAACCAGATGAATAAAGGTCAGTGTAAGAACACACACACACACACACACACACACACACACACACACACACCCCAAAAACAAAAACAAGACATCATGTGCCCACCAGAAATCCCCCTAAATCATGGATATTCCAATGCAACTGAAACACAGGTAATTACTTTAGTCATACTTATGCACTAATTAGAGGCATATAAAAAATGAATAAATCCCCGAAAGAAATACAGAAAAATACAATAAAACAAATAAAAGCAATTAAGTACAGACAGGAGACCATAATCAAACAGGTAAAGGAAATGAATAAAACTGTTCAAGATTTAAATGTGAAATGAGAATCAATAAAGAAAACACAAAAGAGAAAATACTGGAGATGATAAACTTAGAGATCATGAACCACAGAGGTAAGCATTATCAACAGAATACAAGAGATGGGAGAGAGAATCTCAGGTAATGAAGATACAACTGAAGAAATTGATACATCTGTTAAAGAAATTGTTAAAACAGAAAATTTCCTGACACAAAACATGCAAGAATAAAGAACACTATGAAGAGGCAAACACAAGAATAATTGGAATTGGCAAAAAAGAAGATTCTAGGTTCCAAGGACCAGAACATGTTTTCAAGAAAGTCATAAAAGAAAAATTTCCAAACCTCAAGGAAAGGATTACTGTAAAGATGTTTGAAGCTTACAGAATACCAAATAGACTGCACCAGAAAAGAAATTCCTCCTGCCACATAATAATCAAAACACTAAATCTACAGAACAAAGAAACATTATTAAAAGTGACAAGGGAAAAAGGCCAAGTAGCATAAAAAGGCAGACATATTTAAATCACATCTGACTTCTCGGCAGAGACTATGAAAGCAAAAAGGGACTAGGTAAATGCCATGCAGACAATAAGAGACCTCAGATGCCAGCCCAGTCTACTATACCCATCAAAGCTTTCAATCACCATAGATGGAGAAAACAAGATATTTTATGACAAAACCAACACTATCACCACCAACACCATGACAGAAGTGGTATGCAATGTGGTATGGTATTCGTATGCAAGAAAAGTGGTAAAACAATCATTGGTTACGAATATCTCTCAACATCCATGGACTCAACTCTCCAATAAAATAACACTGGCTACCAGAATGGTTGTAGAAACAGGATCCAACAGTTTGCTGCACAGAAGAAACACATCTCAGCAATAAAGACAGACATTACCTTAGAATAAAGGACTAGAAAAATATTTTCTCCAAGCAAATGGACCCAGGAAGCAATTTGTAGTAGCCATGCTAATATCTAATAAAATAGACTTTTAGCCAAAGTTAATCAAAAGAGATGGGGAAGGACATTTCATTCTCATAAAAGGAAAAATCCAAGAGAACACCATAATCTGGAACATCTATGCCCCAAATACAAGGGCACCTGCCTTCAAAGAAGAATCATTATTAAAGCTTAAATCACACATCAGTCCCAATACCTTAATACAGGGAGACTTCAACACCCCACTCTCACCAAAAGACAGATCATCAAGACAGAAACTAAAGAAATAACAAAGCTAACAGAGGTCATAAATCAAATGGACCTAATAGATGTCTACAGAACTTTTCATGCAAACACAAAAGAATATATGTTTTCCTCAGTGCCACAGAGAACCTTCTCCAAAACTGACCAAAAGCAAACCTCATCCAATGCGTGAACTTTGGTCACTATATTTAAAGTTACACTTCAACAACAACAGAAACAACAAAAAACCTACACAACTTCCAGCTCAGTGATCAATAAGTGAGAGAAGAAATAAAGAAAAAAAAAAAAGAAGACTTTCTAGAATTCAATGAAAATGAAGGCACAACTGATAGGATACTATGAAAACAACACTAAGAGGAAAGTTCCTAGCACTAAGTGTTTTCGTAAAGAAATTGGGGAGATCCTATACTAGGAATGTAACAGCTCACCTGAAAGCCTTAGGGAAAAAAAAATGAAGCAAACGCATCCAAGAGGAGTAGATGTTTGGAAATAATCACACCCGGGGCAGACATCAATAAATTAGAAACAAAGAGAACAATACAAAGAATCAATGAAACAAAGAGTTAGTTCTTTGAAAAAAATAAATTAGACAAACCCCTAGGCAAACTAACTAAAAGATAGAGAGACAGTATCCAAATTAACAAAATGAGAAATGAAAAGACAGACATAACAACAGATACTGAGGAATTTCAAAGAATCATTAATTCTTACTTCAAAAGCTTGTTTTCCACAAAATTGGAAAATCTAAAGGAAATCAAAAATTTTTCTTGATAGATTTCACTTATCAAAGTTAAGAGCAGGTAATCAGTTTAAACAGACCTAACCCCCTAAATAGAAATAGAAACAGTCATCAAAAATCTCCCAACCAAAATAAAAAGGCCAGGGCCAGGTGGTTTTACCATGAAATTTTACTAGACTTTCAAAAAAGAGATTACACTATTTCACAAAATAGAAATAGAAGGAACATTACCATACTCATTCTACGAAACTGCTGTCATCCTGATACCTAAACTACACAAATATTCAGACAAAGAAAACAAAGAAATAAAATTACATACTCTTATGAACATTGATGCAAAAATACTCAATAAGATACTTGCAAACTGAATTCAAGAACATATCAAACACGGCATCCATCATGATGAAGTAGGCTTCATCCCAGGATGAAGGGATGGTTTAACATACGAAAACCCATCGAAGTAATCTACCATAAAAACAAACTGAAAGAAAAATCACATGATCATCTCATTAGATACAGAAAAAGCCTTTGACAAAAATTGAACACCCCTTCATGATAAAAGTCTTGCGATATTAGGAATACAATGCCTGTACCTAAACATATTAAAGGCTATATACAGCAAGCGGATAGCCAACATCGAAGCAAATGGAGAGAAACTCAGAGCAGTCCCACTGAAATCAGGGACAAGATAAGGCTGCCCACTCTCTCCATGTTTCTTCAGTATAGTACTAGATGTTCTAGCTAGAGCAATAAAACAACTAAAGGAGATCAGATTGACACAAATTTGAAAGAAAGAAGTTAAAATATTGCTTTTCGCAGATGATATGATAGTATACATAGTGTCCCCCAAAATTCCACCAGAGAATTCCTGCAGCTGAAAAGTGCCTTCAGCAATGTGGCTGTCCACAAGACTAATTAACAACAATAACAAAGCAAAACAAAACAGTACCTTTCCTGTGTACAAATGACAAATGAGCTGAGAAAGAAATTAGGGAAATCCCACCCTTCACAATAGTCACAAATAATATAATGTACTTAGATGTGACTTTAACCAAGCAAGTCAAAGACCTGTATGACAAGAATTTCAAGTCTCTGAAGAAGGAAATTGAAAAAGATACCAGAAGATGGAAAAATCTCCTATGCTCATGGATGAATAAGATTAATATAGTAAAAATGGTCATCCTACCAGAAGCCATCTACAAATTCAATGCAATCCCCATAAAAATACATCAAACACAATTTTTACAAAACTTGAAAGAACAATTCTAAACTTAATATGGAAAAAAAACCGGAATAACTAAAACAATCCTGTAGAATAACAGAACTTCTGGAGTTATCTTCATAACTGGCCTCAACAATACTACAGAGCAATAATAATAAAAACTGCATGGGACTGACATAGAAATAAGGTGGTTTATTAGTGGAATCAAATTGAAGACTCAGAATTAAACCCAGACACCTATGCACACCTGATTTTTGACACAGGAGCCAAAACCATACAACATAAAAAGACAGCATTTTCAACAAATGGTGCTGGTTTAACTGGATGTCTACATGTAGAAAAATGCAGATAGATCCATTTTTCTCACCCTGCACAAAACTCAAGTCCAAGTGGATCAAAGATCTAAACATGAAACCAGATACACTAAATCTATTCTGAGTGAGGTAATACAGACCCAGAAAGACTCACATGGTATGTACTCACTTATAAGCAGATTTTAGTACAGGATAGACATATTACAATGCACAGGTCCCATGAAGATTAGTAACAAGACTGTCCCAAGTGAGGAGGTATAAATTTCACTCAGAAGGGAAATAAAATAGGCAGAGGTGGGAACAAGGAAGAAGAGGAAACAAAGAGAGAAATAGGGTGGAGATCAGATGGGGAGAGTGGGGGCAGAGGGCAGGAGACCTGCAGAGAAAAGAGAAACCGAGGGTGGAGCTATTCTGTAACAAGCTGTTGAACTAAGTCAGAATAGCCTCTGGCAGGATATGAGGGGGAATCTAACTATGACTCCTAGTTGCAGGAATCATGGAGCCTGAATCAGAAACCCTCCATCTAGACAACCCACCCAGAAAAGCCTCAACCTAAAACTAATCCTGCCTACAAAACTTTCAGAGACAAAGATAGAACAGATTAGAGCAGAAATTGAGGGGATGTCCAACCAATACAGGACTCAATCCTAAGACCCTCCATCAAAAAAAACCAACCCCTATCAGTATGAATGATACTCTGACATGCTTGCAGATGGGTAACTATCAGAGTTGTCCTCTGAGAGGCTCAACACAGTTAAAGTTCCAAACAGATACTGACATATACTCACAGTGAAACAAAGGGTTAATCATAGGGAGTCTACTGGAAAAGAGGAAGAAAGGATAAATGGACCTAGAGGGGACAAAAGCTCCATAAGAAGAGAGACATATACAAATAACCTGGGGCCTGAACATCCTCTGGAGTCAGAAACACCAACCAAGGACAACGCATGGACTTCATCTGGGTCATTTACATATATGTAAGGGATGGGCATATTAGGCTTCATGTGACACCACTAGTTAGGGGACAGTGGGGCATCTCTGACATGGAATATGTTGCCTGCTTTTTGATCACTTTCTCTTGATGGGACTGCCCTACCAGGCCATAGGGGAAAAAGATGAACTCAGTTCTCATGTGAATAGATAAGCCTGGGTGTCTGGTAGAAAGGGTGGAGAGGCCTACTACCGAGATGTAAATTAATTATTAATTAAAAAATTAAAAATGATAAACAGAACGATGGCATTAAAAAGCTACATTTGGGAGGTAGACCTATGACAGAACCTTGGGGTATAAAAGGATGACTGTGAATGCTTGCTAAGAAAGAGGAAGCAGCATTTCCACAGGAACAGATGCAGATTGACTTGCAGCTTCCAAATGGACTAGAGTTAGAGTTTGCAGCAATTACAAAAGCCTGATGCTCAACAGAGCAATAGGTAGTTGTGATTATTGATACTGATGATCAGATCTTCAGCAGCTAGAATCACCTATGAGACAAAACTCTGGGCTGCCTGTGAGGGATTTTCCTTTCTAGACTGTGCTTCTTGAGGTGAGAAGACTCATCTTCACTGAGGCTGATGTCATTCCATGGGCTGTGGTTCTGGACTGAATCTGTATTGTTAGCAAAAATAATCTTTTCTGCTATTGTCTTCTGCTATTTTCTTGGGGCAATGATAACAATAACTAATATTACAAAATACTGATGGATTTTATTTTGAGACTTGATTAAATTTTATATTTTAAAGTTCTTTTGATCATTTCTTGTAGATAAACAAATAGTCATTGATGTGGCATGAAATGTTGGAATGGGGATTTTTGAAATGAAGATGGCTTTCGGCATAAGTTCTGAAGTGCCCTGCTCTAAAAACACTGATGGGTTTTACAGAAAATATCTTTATCTGTATATTTCCTGGTTTTCACTTTATAATTTCTATAAGCTGTACACTGCAAGACAGAAAGAAGTGAGGCATTCCTCTTCACAGTTTTGAAATGTAAGTACTTTAGTTTTTCCATTTTTCATACTTACGTGTTTAAATCTAGAGCCCTGCTTTGTGGATGGAGACTCTGATAAAGCAGGTGAGTTAAGATCTGCAAACATATAACTTCTGTTTCAACATATGTTTTTGTGTTGATTGTTCATAAAACTTTACATAAAACAAAAACAACTTATGGAACTGAGATCTCTGGCAGGTTTACTGGGTACATATTATGTTTTTTACCTCATTTTAAGTATGGAATAGACAAGGCAAAATATTTAAATCAGCTTTATCTCTGCATTGGCTTGATGTTGAATCCAAAAGTATTATAAAGTCAGAGATGAGGTTAAGTAATTTCATGATTCATGCCTGAAGGACTCATTAAATATTCACTGTTAGTCCAATGGTTACATATGAATCGTGCATTATATATACCCCAACTTGCAGCACACTCTGGTTGGGTGTGCTTTTATTCTACCTTACATAGTAAAACCTCATGGTCTAACAAGGTCAGTTGTCCTTGTATTCCTGTAGGTAAGCACAACATCTTAAGAGCAGGCAATGAGTAAAGTGCTAATTGTGCAAGCATATAGACCTGCCTTTCAATTCCCAGTAGCCATGTGGACTCCTGTAATCTCAGCACTGCTAAGGTTAAGACAGGAAAAATCTCAGCTCTCACTGGCCAGTCACTCCAGCCTACCTGTGAGTTATAGGTTCAACAAGAGATTGTCTAAAAACATGAGGTACCAAGTGATAGAAGAAAGAGAACCAGTGGTCACTTCTGCCTTTCACATGTACATGCAAGTGAGCTGCAGTTCCACAATGTAAACACACACACACACACACACACACACACACACACACACACTAATGCAGTTTGTGTGAGAGAGGATGTATAAATAATGTATTTTCTACATTTTTCCTGCTTATTTGACAGGAGGTGTTTTTGTGGTCAGTGACTTTCTGTTTTCTGGAGAATTAATCCTTGGTAAGTAAAGGGCAATAGCACATCTTTTAAGAGAATTTGCAGCTAAAGGAACTACATACAATAAGGCCTGTCTTAAATATGTACACGTGTAGAGGGTGTTAATGGGAATCAGATGTTAGGAGCACTTGCTGCTCTTGCAGATAATCCAGATTTGGTTATTTAATTTTTAAATTTTGCTTCTCAGCTGGTAATAGATTTTAAGCAGACTTCTTGGTCAAGGTTCCTTTTCCTTCTTCATATTTTTCTCTGCTTTCTACTCTCTCATTTCTGACATGACTTTTATCATTTGACAGCTGAGACCTAGAAAAGAGACCACAACTCCCCCTTTCTTGTCCTCAATTGTCCCTATATAGCAGTGTGTGTTTCATTAACATTAAGTTGGCTTTACTTATTATTTTAGGAAGCTAATGAATGTACAATCAAGAGTAAAGGTAAATTGATTATTATCCCCAAATTCAAGCATCTCTAAAATGAATGTTTTTCAATAATAGCTTACATTAGATCTGCATTAGATCTGGTGAATAGGTGCAAACATTTTTTCAGATAAAATCAGTGGCAATGGAATTACTCTCTAGAAGGTAATTATCAATATAAATCAAGCATTTCACATTGCTCATTTGTGTGTGTGTGTGTGTGTGTGTGTGTGTGTGTGTTTGTGTTGGGGCAAAGGATCCAGCCTTGGTTCTCACACATAAAGACAAGGATTCTATCCTTGAGCTATACTTCCATCACTAGGGTGTTCAGAGTTCGTTACTTTTTAATGTTACCTTTGTATAGTGTTTAATAGCACAATTCTTTCAAATTTAGATCTGGTTATAAGGAAATTTTCCCAAATACAGAATGGGAAAAACATGTGTAGATGACCATTATAGCTTTTGTTCACAAATTAAAAGCCAGTATAATAAATCTGTAATTCACAATTTGGCAAATGAATTTTGAATGTTCATACCATAGAATCTTACACAACTATTACCAATAGTAATTACAGAGAAAATGACTTTAAAATTTAGCAACTTGCTGAGGCAAATTAGAATATAATGAGGATTCAAGGCTTAGTAAAAATATGTGCATTCTCTGTGTACACAAACATAAATCACATGACTAAATATGCTAGAATGGAAGATTTGTACAATTTTTTGGTCATAAAAGTTTGATGTTCATCTCAAATAGTTAACTTAAAGTCCAGCAATGGAGATCACAAAGGGGAAAAATGGCATTGATGAAGACAAGATGAATTAGTGTCGCTATTGTAATTATTTGGTGTTGATGTAAAGTCAGTCAAGGAATCAAATAGCCTCCTGTCAGAATTAAGAAGAGAAAGTGGGGTTTCATTGAAGGTTTTCTCTAAAGTAAAATGTATGACGAACAAAAGAGAATATGACAGAGTAAGACTGAGAAGGCGGATAGAGCAGCTTCCTGTGATGAGCTGAACACACATGGGGGTATACGTTTGGGCTTCTTTACACAATCTCTAGTGAGATGCAGAGATGGACATGAGCCACTTTGCTGTGTGACCAGGAATCTGCTATGTCTCCTGTTCATATCCATTAAATGAAGGAATGACCTCAGTATTTCAAAAGGCTTCCTGAACTTTTGCTGGTGTTTGATATCAGTATGAGCCTAGACATAACTTTAAAAGGGTTCAACAGGACTCATCTGTGATAATTAATCTTGATTGTCAACTTGACAAGATTTAGAATCAGCCAGGAGACAATTCTTTTGGTATGTTTTTGACAGTCTTGTTAGTTTGGGGCCACTGAAAACTTGCCATCACTGTGGTGGCACCATTTCATGGGTGGGTTCCTGGACTAAATAAAAAGGATCAAATGAGCTGAGCAGCTGTGTTCATCTCCTTTTTCTTTTTTTTTTTTTCTTTATTTTAATTTTTTATTTAACTTTTATTAAATACACTTTATTCCTTTTGTATCCCCCCATAAGCCCCTCCTTCCTCCCCTCCTGGTCCCACCCTCCCCCCCTTTCTGCATGCATGCCTCTCCCCAAGTCCACTGATAGGGGAGGTCCTCCTCTCCTTCTTTCTGATCTTTTTTTTTTTGTTCTTCTCAATGCAGTTTATTCAGGAACCTTGAACAATCTTCTGACCCAGGGGAAAGCCAGCCCACAGCTTAAAATAGTCTCTGGGTAGCCAACCCCAGCGTGCCTCGTGGGCAATGCAGATAGGTCCACATACATGGAAGCAAGCCAGATCCTCAGCCTTAGCCAAATATGGAGTTGTTTGTGACAGAGAGTACTCACCATCGGGAAGGTGGAAGGCAGAAACCAGCTCCATCTTTAGGGCGCGGCATTACGCAGCTCTCTACAGTTTCCCCTTTTTGTTTTAGACGCATCAGGCAAGAGTAGAGGTCTGATCTCTGATATTAGAAATAAATTGGGACTTTGTTACCAATGTTCGTTTAGGTGTCATCCACCCAAAGAGCATCAGACCCGTCCGATACCTTTTTCTCAGAGGCGGGACCTGGGGCATCAACCCGCATGCAATCAGACATGCTCTTCTCTGGGTCGAAAGTGGCTGACCCGGAGTGCAGTGCTTAGCCTCGCATCCTGAGCATAATATTTTAGCTTTTTATGGTAGCCAACCATGCTTGGGGATACTGTCCTGCTTCAATGGCTGTAAAGGCCTGAATGATCATGGCTGCATTACACTGTTGTGAGACTCTAACCTTGCATATACACCACAGGCAAACCAAGGCGACCAACATCAGAAGGCCTGCTAATGCTCCCATGCCCGCCCATTCCTTCAGATGATTCATGGCTGCAGCAATCCATGATGATACTCCTGTGGCTAGTCCTGAGTCCACTCTGGTAGAATTTGCCGTAACAATGGCCACTCTCAGCTGCTCCATCATAGTATCGAATTCTTCAGTCCAATTACCTAAAATATAGCTAGACAATTGTTTAGACAGATTTGCCGAATGTAAACTTGTACAACCACTCTGGAAATCAATCTGGCACTTTCTCAGACAACTAGGAATAGCGCTTCCTCAAGATCCAGCCATACCACTCCTGGGCATATATCCAAAAGAGGCTCAAGTACACAAAAAGGACATTTGCTCAACCATGTTTGTAGCAGCTTTATTTGTAATAGCCAGAAGCTGGAAACAACCCAAATGCCCCTCAACTGAAGAATGTATGCAGAAATTGTGGTACATCTATACAATGGAATATTACTCAGCAATGAAAAATAAGGAAATCATGAAATTTGCAGGTAAATGGTGGGACCTGGAAAGGACCATCTTTTTTCTTTTTGACTGGGTCAAATATGACCAAGCACCTTTTGTTCCTGCCATCATGCCTTCCCAATCATGATGCCATGTACCCAAAACAGTGATGCACCCTCCCTCCCTAAGTTGTTTTTGTCACCATTAAAATAGGTGAATTAAATAGAGACAGAATCACAACCAGCTGGAGGTCTTGGCCAGTCCTCTGCTGTCAGAAAGAGTATATGTGCATACCAGGCTTTGCCATAAGGAGATAGCTGTGTGAGAAGGAAAGAAAAGGTCCAGCCCATTGTGTTTTCAGAAATAACACATCTTAGTGGGTTTTCTTGCCTGGCATTGGCCTAAAATATTGCACCTGTAAGCAAACTAATCATAGCTTTGCCATTTGTTTTGAACATGGTTTGTAGATGAAATAATGTACCGCAAATTATTTCTAAAATAACAGCACCTAACGGTGTACTAACAAGCTCTCTCAAACTAGCTGCTACTTGTTACCAAAACAGAAAGTTGTCAATTTCTTCATTTTCTACAATGAGACCATAACTAGTCAGTCATTTTTTTGTTGAAATCTCCAAATTGTGGGGTAATTTTTGAAAATATAATAACTTGGTGTTTGAGAATCATCACTACATTTTGACGTACAAATTTCTAGTTTGGAGGATTGAACCTGTTTTCATATGTTCAATAATATGCTACAAACCACAAATGCCTGGGGTTTATAATAAACTAGTTATAAAGCAAGATAAGGACTCAGCTATGGCATATTGAGTGGATAATCAGCAGTTTTCTTTACAAAACTACATTTTCTTTTTACAAATTTTATAATTAGTTAGTTTTGTTTGTGCTTCTCCTTCTTCTCCCCCTCCCCATGTGTGTCTCCATGTGTGTGTGTGAAAGACGGTGTGTATACGACATAGTGTATATGGGTGTCTCAGGACAACTTGTAGAGGTGGGTTCTCCCCTTCCACCAGTGTATTCTTTCACATGAAACTCAGGTCATCATTTCTGAGAGGCACTTTTACTTAATGACCCTTCAATTTCTTTTCTTATTATTAAGAAGGTAATTAAATTACAGAAATCATAAATGTAAAATTCATATCTAATTATGCAAGCATGAACAGGAATCTGTGCTTTTCCTTAAGTTATAAAAAATGTCTACTTTCATTTTTTATATCCAGATTTATTTTTTAATATGAAACAATATCTTTCAACATTCAGCATCTGCATAAAAGGTGGTGGCTTACCACTGTGATCTCAGGATGAGGAGAAAGGTGGTCTCCTGGAACTCACTGTTCAGCCAGCTTAGCCAATTTCTGTGCACTGGGTTCAGGGTTCAAACCTTAAAAATGAAGTTCGAGAGTGTGTGAGAAACTTGATATGGACATCTGACCTCCATATACATATGCGTGCACGTGTATCTGCACATGCCTACAGGAGCGTTCACATACACACACACACAGCTCAATAAAAATTTTAAATGAATTTAAAGTTTGAGAGTATTACAATGTGATTTTTTTGAAAAAGGAAGATTAAATGTATCTGTATTAAAATCAAAAACAAAACTAAAGCTGAAACATCCTCCTTTTCCCAACATTATAATTTGTACCAAGTTATTTCAATTAGTTTTCCTAACTTGATCATCACAGTATAGTTTCCTGTTTGGTATCTTTACTATTTTCTCTTCAACTCACTTATATGTTACATAGTTCTCTTAAGAAAAAAAGTTCTAAAGGCATAAAAACAAAACAAAACAAAAAGTCTTCCCTATTTGACATTTAAAATATATGAAATTGCATTGATTTCTAAGAATAGCAAAGTGCCTAGAAGTGATAGATTTTAGTTCACAAAAATAAATTATGTGCAAAAAATGTAAAACCTGAACCTTTACAAGGCTCAGCCAACTTAATTACTTTAAGTTTACAGATTCCACGCACTACTTTAGTGTCTCTATGGATAAGAATGGAAAGACATGAGACGTAATGATTTTGAACACAAGAATGGAAAGACATGAGACGTAATGATTTTGAACACAAGAGGTTCCTATTCAAAAAGATAAGTCTGCTGGATACTGCTCCTTCACCGGAAAAGCAGGTATGTGTATGACATTCTCATGAGTTGAGTGACTTGATGAGCTATGACACTGCTGAATGGATCACACAAGTTGACATATGAAATCATGTATGACACAGAGTATGTATCCAGTCATGACTGCTCTTTTTGTTCTATATGAAGATAGTTTTAAAAATAAAACACCTGGTGGGTGGGGTAGTTCCGCTGGTGAAAAGTTTTCTATACAAGCATGAGAACTGGAATTGATCCCCGACAGCCACATTTTACAATAGTAAGATCTGGTATCACAGGTCTATAGTCACAGTTCTGAATGCAGAAGGCTCACGGTGGCTTGCTGACCAGTTGATCTAGCTGTATTGTGGAGCTATAAGTTCAGGGAGAGACCCTGTCTCAAAACATGAGACGGAGATGTTCTAGAGATGACTCAGTAGCTAAGAGCACTTGCTGCTCTTCCAGGAGACCTATGTTTAGTCTTCAGTTGCCCAAATCTGGCAGTTCATAACTCCCTGTAATTCCAGTTCCGGGTGGTACAATTACATGGATTCTGGTCACCATGGGCAGCGCTGTACACAGCGGCATATGTTCATGCATGCATGTCTATGAACACACAGCTATAAAATAAAGAATTGAAAAATTAAAAATATAAATTTGAGCATATAAAGGAGGACACATGACATTCACATCTAGCCTGCACATGGACACATGCATACACACATACAGATGCACACACTCACATGCACACACACACACACACACACACACACACACACACAGAGAGAGAGAGAGAGAGAGAGAGAGAGAGAGAGAGAGAGAGAAACGTGAATAACTAAAAATAATGCAGTTACATTTTTAATAAATTTAATTCATGTCATAGAATATTTTAAAATATGAAGACTTCATAGATGCTAGAGATATTCTGAGTGGTGCTGTAAGACTGTTTCCCAGAAGTCTCTAGATACCTTTAGCAGATTTCCATACAATTACCTCTCCTGGTGAAGTGCAGTTTGAAGGGTGTGTTTATGGGTTCATTTCACCTCAGCTTAAAATTCACCCCTCCACATCTCTTCTTTTGACTTTATACTAATGGATTTAGGAGATGAGGGTTTCTCTCTTATGCAGGGAAAAAAACTGTCTTTCAGATTTAGGAGATGAGGGTTTCTCTCTTATGAAGGGAAAAAACCTGTCTTTCAGACTTTCAATAAATTCATTACTTATATTATTGAGATTTATTTTCATTTTATGTGAATGTGTGTTTGCCTGTATGTGTTGTTGCAAGGTAAGCCCACAGAGGCCACCACTTTGGCACCCTTAACTCCAAATAGAAAGTCTTTACTGCTAGCCAGCAACTGCACAGAGAACTTGTCCAAATGATGCAGCCCCAAACCTTACAGTTCTTAGCCTTCTATGCACAAAGACTATAAACTGGTTGGCACATGTCAGTCAGCAAGAAGCAGAACTACAGAAGCAAAAATGCAGAGCTATTACCAGTAGAGGTTTTTCAGTGGGTGCTTTTGCAGCCACATCCTAGAACTGCTGACTTAGCCTTTGTTCCTGTCTTGGACAGGTAGGCTATGTCGTTGTTCCAATTTGGGCAGGCATTACTGCTTACCTGCTGGGTTTTAAGGCCTAAATGTTGTTTCTGTGGTGTCAGTTGTGCCTGTTTAAGGTCTGCAGACCTATTACAGTATGTCTATGCATCATGAGCTTGCAGTACTGGCAGAGGACAGAAGAGGGCATAAGATCCCCTAAAATCAGAGTAACACTGATCTGTGATCAAACATGTGCTGAGAACTGAAGCTGGGTTCTTTCCAAGAGTAGCAAATAGTCTTAATCATAGAGCTACTGCTCAAGTCCCCCATCATTTAAACTTTTAACACATTGTCTAAACTTCAGTTTGTTATGAAAATTATTATACTCTTTCCCTGTTTTCCACAGAAGAGAAAAACATCTCCACCCTTATTGACTGGCTGACTGATTGACTGACTGATTGGTTGATTGGCTGATTTGGTGTGTGCCCACAGGAGGGGAGTTAGTGTGCACTTCCCAGTGTTCACATGTGTGGAGGTCAGAGGACAATCTAGCATATTGTTATTTAAGTGCCTTCCACACTGATTTTGAGACCAAGTTTTCCACTGGGCTGGAGCTCAGCATGTAGTAGAGACTGACAGGCCACTGAGCCCTGGGATCCCCCAGTCTCGGGCTGGGATAACAAACGCCTGTCACTATGCTTAGCTTTCTTTCATTTTTTTTTTCCCTAAATATTGTCAAAATATTTAGGTCAAACTCTGATCCTCATGCGTGCAAGGGGGTCAGCCTTCCTGACTGACCTACATCCCCAGAGCTCCCTACACTACGAGTCTAGTCAGTATTTTCATATGCCAACTTACAGCAGGCCGTCAAATCAGTTCTAAATGTACTCTATGGTATTTGCCACTGAACAATCCTCTGTCGGTATTTGTGCCTCTCATAAGCTCAAGTGCATTGACACTTGCTGTTGCGACCCGCGTAACCGTCTCGCCAGCAAGAACGCACACGGATAACAGGATCCTTCTGCAGCAGGCTTTATTATCATGCGATGAAAGGAGGAAGACCCCAGGCCCCAAAGTGGTGCTGCTTAAATAAGCCCTGATCGCACCTAAGTGACGTGGAGTGACGTGCCATACCCTGATTGGCTGCTTACTCATTAATCATCTGACGGCCTAGGCTGGGGCAGTGCTTTGGCACGCTTTTGCAACTCACACATGAGCTCTAGAGGTTGTTACCAGTACAGAGACTGGATGCCGGGGCCATCTTGTAATGGCGTCTGAACCGCGGCTCTCCACAACTTGCCTATTTTATCTCACTCTAGCTATTTAACATCCCTTTCTCCTTGTTTCTAGGCACTCTTTATTCTCCAAGGCTTTGTTGATAAGCCCTTTATAGACTTTATTCTCTTTATTCTTGAGTCCTTACAGTTTGGTGCTCCTCAAGATTCAATTTCAGGTTGTTTTATTCATTTATTTTTATCTCTGGTTGTTGTATAGGTGACATTCCATTTGTCCATGGTATCAATGATGAAAATTACACCTTATGCCAATCTTTTCCCAACCTGGAGCCTACAAGCACAGCTGTATTTCTAATATCTTCTGATATCTGGGGGCTTAGAGAAACTGCTTTAGTAGCAGAGGTGGCTCAGTGGGTAAAACCTTGAAATCCTTGAGGCCTCAGTTGAGACTCTAAGAATACAGGTTAAAATTGCAGCAGCAACAACAACAGCAATAACAACAATAAAGCAGGAGAGAGTTGCATACATATCTCTCTTCCTGTGTTACTAGGGAAACATGTGGCATATGGGAAACAGAAACAGAAGGATCTTGGAAAACTCGCAGGCTAGCTAGTCTGGCTGATATATGCATTGAATGAAAGGAAAGACTTTGTCATAAAGATGGAAAAAATAAAGTCCAACACCTGCAGTTGTCCTCTGTCTTGATTAGACATGTACCTGAGCTCATGAACATGCAAACTACATATACACCACACACACAAACATACACATGCACATACACACAGATCAGACTTTTTGTTACACTGCAGATGGTGTGTCCCAAATATGGTAATTTAGTGGTTTTAGTGTTGCTACCTTCAGGAAACAAGAGAGTGTTCCCAATAAATTTAAAATCCAAAATCTCTATTACACTGTAACTCTTCACAGCCTATCAGTACCAGGTGGTCCTGTGTGTTCCCAGAAACATTCTCTAACTGTTCATCCCCTCCCATATCTTGTCTTAGTTACTTTTCAATTTCTGACAAAATGTGATAACCAAGCCAACCTATAAATGAAAGCATTTAATCTGACACTAACAGTTCCAGAGTGTTAGAGTACATGACCATGATGCTGTGGAACATGACAGTAGTCAGGCAAGCATGACACTACATCAGAAGCAGAGAGCCCATACCAAGATGTACAAGCACAAAGCAGAAAAAGTTAACTGTGAAGGGCTGGTCTTTTGAGGAAAGCCCCCTCCCCTATGCAACACACCCCCTTTAAGAAGGGATACCTCCTACTCCTTCCCTAACCTTTCTACCAATTGGAAATCAAGTATTCAACCACATGAGCTTATGACGGCTATTTTCATTGTAGCTACCACATATATCTTAACTCCATATACCAAAGTAATTTCCACATTTCCAATAGACACATTTTCCTCTTTCTCTGACATGCCTTTAAACAGCATCCAAAGAGATCTATTGAAAACACAATTCTCAACATTAAACATCCTGGTAAAAACTGTTAAGTGACTTTCCATGGCTATCATGAAAATTCAGATTTCAATATAGTCTACCAGATCAAAAATGAACTTACCCTTCTTTTCTCACTGATCTTTTCATGACACCCAGATTCCTGTTACCCCACAGTGTTGATCATTATATCTAACCTGATATGCTCCTTCTACAGGGTCTTCTAAGTGCACTCATTTCCTTGCAACTTGAATTTGTCTAATTAAACCTTTCACATGCCCCACTTATGTGCAGTCTTTAGAACACTTGCAATTGTTTAAACATTTCTGTTTGACTTATATATTCATTGTGTCTCTAGGTGTGCATGTGGCCCATGTGTGCATAATGTATAATCACATGTGTGTGTGTGAATACATGGAGGTTCCAGGAGGACATGGTGTATCATTCTTAATCACTATCCACCTGTAGTGGTTTAAATAAAAATGTCCTCCTTGGCTCATAGAGAGTCTATTTGCAGGTGTGGCCTTGTTGGATCAGGTTTCTACCTCTGGAAGGAACTGTGTTACTGGGTGGGGGGAGCACTACTTTGAGGTTTCAAATGCTCAAGCCAGACCCAGTGTCACCGGCTCTTCCTGCTGCCTTAGGTTCTGGTTGTAGAACTCTCAGCTACTTCTCCAGCATCATGTCTGCTTCCATGCTTCCAGGCTTTCTACCATAAGGACAATAGGCTAAACCTCTGAAATGCCAGCCCTCAATTAAATGTTTTTCTTTAGAACAGTTGCCATGATTATGGTTCCTGTTCACAGCAACTGAAACCCTAACAATAATACTACCTTATGCCCTTGAGATAAGGAATCCCAGTTTCCCAGCAAAGAGGCTGGGAGCCAGCAAGCTCTAGTGATCTCTCTGTCTCTACCCTTGCATTAGCTGTGGGAATATAGGAGCCCAACTTTTTATATGTGTGATAGATTCCAAACTCAGGTCCTCATGTTTGTGCGACAAGTGTGCTCAACTACTAATCCATCTCCAACCCAACTCAACATGTGGTGTGTGTGTGTGTGTGTGTGTGTGTGCACAAGAGCGTGTGTATTCTCATGAATGTGCATGCATGCACAAAAGCATGAGCCACAGCACATGTGTGGAGGTCAATGGAAATGTTTTCATAGTTCTCTCATTCCTTTTTATTTATGAAGCAGCGTCTCTCTTATTGCTTATACCTCTGTACTACACACAAGTATTTGCAGCACATTCTCACCTTTAAAGTGCTAAGCTGCTATTACAGGTGTGATACACCCTGTCTGACTTTTTTACATGGGTTTTAGGGATTAAAACAGGATATCAGAATTGTATGATAAGTGCTTTTACCTACTAAGCCAGATCATTGCTCCTCAATTCCCTTTTGTGATCATATGATAATGTCACACCTTAATACTGATAAACAAAAACTGAAAAAGTGTATAGAAAGGACTAATTAACTATCCCTCTGAGTAAGAATCATATTGAGGAATAGTCAAAATATCTGTTGTGAATGTCAAGTCAAAATGCAGTAGATATTGGGGTGTTATTCTAGGCTAATACATGTATGTCATCACTACTTTTAGGTGTTGAAATGCTATTCTAGGCTAGTACATGTGAGATCTCATTTAGTGTTCACAGAAGCATTATTTAATGAGAAATGGTTTAGTATTTTTTAAAAACATGATTAATTTCATTTGACTGTGTGGAGTGTGTGTGTGTGTGTGTGTGTGTGTGTATTTGTGTCTGTTGGGGTTGCGGGGATGGTGCCTGTGAAAGCCAGAAGAGGGTTTCAAATTTCCATCCAGAATACATAGTTACAGTCGTTACAAGCAGTTGTGGCTGTCAACATGGATTCTGGGAATCCTCTTAATGTCATCAGTAACACCAAAAGCATTCTTAACTACTGGACCATCTCCTGATCCCTTAATATTCATTTTATAAACACAGGTACTGAGATATAGAGAATTAAGTGAGTTGGTAAAGGAACTTTCAATATAAATACAGTAGGAGTCCCATTCTAACCAGAAAGTCTACATGCACAAGGTCCTGTTGCTTAGTGGGAACAAAATCTGGGCTTGGACTTTCTACTCAGGTTTTCTGTGAACTTAGTAGGATGAAAGCTGGCATATCTATTTCCCTTTCTATTTTGCCTTCTAGTAGCACCATTCTTCAGTTGTTTGCTATTGTGCATACAGGAAAATCCCTAGCATGAGGTCTGAATGTGGCATCCATTCAGCTTTATAAGAAAAACTGTGCTGTATTATTGTAGAATGAGGATACCCATGGTTTCAACACAATCCTATTTCCTCTCTAAATCCTTCCAGGATGCACATGTTTCATAAGTTGTAATTTATTCTTAGATTTGCATTGGGAAGAATCAGCTTCATTGTCAGTGAAAGCTAAGGTGCAGAGATGCTTCTGAATGGGGGATAAGAATAACTGGGTAGGAAACATGAGAAAGTGCTAAGACGATTTTTTGATGAAATGTTTACAGTGCTTATTTATGTAGAAATACCAGAGGCATTTTAGCCTGGAAGGTAAATCTTCTCTAGGCATCAAAATGTTAAAATGTAAAGGGTTATTGGTCTTTCTTCCATAGTCTCAGGGTCTGATTCGAAATGTCAGAAGTAAGATATTGGGCAAAATATCTCCACACTTCATTGCACTTGCAGCCAAGGCTTCAATACTTTGAAGAGAATTGTTCTTTTGAGTTTAGAGAATGTCCTCAGTTAAAATCTCTATGAAGATAAGTTAATACACAAATGAATCATTGATACATTGGTCCATAGTAGCAGTGCAGAGTTGAGAACTCCTAGGCATATATCCAAAAGATTCTCAAGTACACAATAAGGACATTTGCTCAACCATGTTTGTAGCAGCCTTATTTGTAATAGCCAGAAGCTGGAAACAGCCCAGA
>REGO01000381.1:192091-231475 GCA_010120015.1 Rhombomys opimus | reverse complement strand
AATCTGAGCGCAGGGGTCTTTCCTGAGACTGATACTCCAACCAAGGACTATGCATGGAGATAACCTAAGACCCCTGCACAGATGTAGCCCATGGCAGTTCAGTATCCAAGTGGGTTCCATTGTGATAGGAACAGGAACTGTCTCTGACATGAACTGATTGGCCTGCTGTTGCGACCCGCGTAATCGTCTCGCCAGCAAGAACGCACACGGACAACAGGATCCTTCTGCAGCAGGCTTTATTATCATCAAGCGATGGAAGGAGGAAGACCCCAGGCCCCAAAGTGGTGCTGTTTAAATAAGCCCTGATCGCACCTAAGTGACGTGGAGTGACGTGTCATACCCTGATTGGCTGCTTACTCATTACCCGTCTGACGGCTCAGGCTGGGCAGTGGTTTGGCACGCTTTCGCAACTCGCACATGCGCTCTAGAGGTTGTTTACTAGTACAGAGACCGGATGCCGGCGCCATCTTGTAATGGTGTCTGAACCTCGGCTCTCCACAGCCTGCTCTTTAATTACTTCCCCCTGAGGGGGAAGCAGCATTACCAGGCCACAGAAGAAGACAATGCAGCCAGTCCTGATGAGACCTAACTGATCAGAAGGAAGGAAAAGAAGACCTCCCCTATCAGTGGACTTGGGGAGGGGCATGCATGCAGATGGTGGAGGAAGGGAAGGATTGGGATGGGAGGAGGGAGGGAAACACAGGGGGGATACAAAGTGAATAAAATGTAATTAATAAAGAAAAAAATATAAAAATAAATAATTTTAAAAAAAGAATGTGTGTGTTTATGCATATATGTCCCTGCATGTGGGTACATGTGTGCAATTATGTACCTGTGGGCAGCAGCCAGAGGTCAGTCTTACGTGTCCCTCCCAGTTATTCTTCACTGGATCCATCGTCACCAGTCACCAATGCTGCTGGCCTAGGTGACCACCAAAGCCCTGGGGATCACTGTGTCTTCATTTCCTTGGCATTGGGATTAAAAATATGTGTCACCACATTCAGCTTTGTTTTAGTTTTAGTTGTCCCAGTAAATAAACTCAGGTCCTCATGCTTGAACACCAAGCCCAAGCCCTTTATAACAGAACCACCTTAAAGGCTGTGAATGGTTTTGAAAGGAGAGACGAACAGACACAAAAGCTTTAAGCATGCATACTGGACAGTTAAATCAGACAGAGCAGCACATGAAAAGCAATATTTGGATAATACATAAAATGGCCTCTTCTGGTTTTGCGTTTCCTAGTAGTGATCAGGTCCTGGTTCAGGTCTTGCTACACTATTGGCTCTTCACAGGAACTGTGGGGAAAGCTTTGAAAGCTTGCCTGCTTCTGCTCAGACATGTACTTCAGCATTTTCAATGGATGCAGACAGCATCCTGGGATCCAGAAAACCAGGAACTCTAGTGGCACAGAGCAAGCCCTGGTGAATTTGCATGCTCTCTTTGAAGTTTAGACCATCATTCTTTACTAAGTCCTGGAATTTTTTTTTAACACCTTTCATCAGTCTCATGAATTGGCAAGTGTATAGAACCAGGTCATTCAACAAATCAGAAAAGAGCCTGGTGAGCGGAAGGGACTTGCCTTAAATAACAAGGTGAAGAGATTCTTGCTGAGTTTGAAATCCGGCAGCTTTCACTCTGCATCTATGCTCCATTCACTATACTCAGCCCTCCCCAGCTGTGCTTTGATTCACCTACTTTCAAATTTGGCCCACCTTCATTCTCTCATTTCTGTTTTGTGATTGTTAACTCAAGCCACAACCTAGGATAAATCAGACAAGAAGGGTGAGGAGTGAAGATGAGATTGTACTGCTGTTAACCTTTTAATTAAATCAATAGTTTAAGCTTCTAACAAAGAGAATGCTCAGATGACAAGCAGGTGGAATGACTTTAAAGTTCCTCATTTGCTGGGTGCCTGGAAGCTGACATTATTCCCTTTGAAAAGAGGAGTCCTGTGAGGTGAGAAGACTGCAGAGCCATGATCGTTGGAAACAATCCTTTAGGCCCATAGATGCTCTGCCATGGCTCCGCTCTGACTGTGAAGGAGGAGAAGGCCATTCCCCTGAGATCACCTTTTAGCAGGTTGGAGCAGGCCCAGGAACACAGACTGCCTTGTTATTAATGGCAAATGAGCCACGGCTGATGTTGTCAGAGAGCCTCTGTCCACTCTGGTCACACCCTGCATCCTGCTTCTTTAGGAATTCTGCCCAGGCTGGACTCAAGTCTGCTCCGCTGAGTACTCAGATGGGCATGTGGCCAAAGTGCTTTAGCTATGGAGAAATAATTGGGGTTGAGGCAAGGTAATGTGGTCAGTTCCTGGAGCTAAAGCAAAGAAAAATGTCTAGAGAACCTATTTTTAGTTACCTTGGCGCCTATGTTGACCTCTCAGAGAAAGGGTGGCTGGGTGTAGTCATGAAGTTGGCCCCTAAGTGCTCACACCTGATCCCAAATTGTGTTCGCTCCTGTGTATGTTATTATAGGAAGAGCATGTGTCTTGCCTTGTCATGATAGAGTCCAGAGCCCTCTAAATCTCCGAATGTCTTAGCTACTGGGTGCAGCAGTACAGAACAACAAAAGAAATATATTAAACAACTCTATATGGGATGGGCTTTTTTTTGAAGACCAGTGCAGCCCCTTTCTGTGTAGATGATTTATTGCCTACATTCCATGGGCTTCAGAGTCTTCATCTATCAATTGAGGATAATAATTTTTCTAGTCAAGACATTTTTTGGCAAGAATTAATTTAAATTAAAACATCATTATCCAACAGATGAAGTTGTTTGATTATCCATTCCCCAAGGATATATTTTCCTTCTCATGATCCTCCCTTATTCTTTGCTGTGATCTCAGAATTCACTTGGTATGGGAATGGAACTTACATGCATTTTAGTGAATGGCTGGATTAGTAATTTAAATTGGCACCATGAGGCTGGGGAGATGGTTTAGTTGTTAAAGAACTTGGCATGCAAGCACAAGGATCTGAATGTGATCCCCAGAACCTACATGAAATGCCAGGCATGCTGGCCTTGTACCTGTAACCCCAGCACAGAGGAGGTAGAAACAGGAGGATTTCTGAAACTCATGAACCTTGGAGTCTAGACAAATTAGGGAGCTCCAAGTTTATTGGGAGACTCCCACAAAATAAATAAATAAATAGATAAAATAAGGTGGAGAGTTTTAGAGGAATTTTAATTCAGGACATGGCTGTTCTGGCAAGAGACCACATCCAAAGATCTTTTAAGTCTGTATGATCCAGTTGGAATACAGACACACCTTTAATGCCAGGAGACAGAAGCAAGCAGATGTCTGAGTTAAAGGCCAGCCTGATATATAAGCAAGTTTCAGGTAAAGAAAAGCTTAGGTCCAGGCGTAGTGGTACATACACTTAATACCAACACTCAGGAAACAGAGTTATGCAGTTCTCTGAGTTCTAGTCAGTTCTGTTCAGGCATTTTGACTGAGTCAGTGAATTGAGAGGCAATGCAATGGAGCTGAGTTTATAGTAGTAGTTCAGTTTGTGGAATACAGAGGCAGTTTTACTGGGACAGTTGTACAGATACAGGTTGAAAAGAGAACAAGCTTGAGACAGTAAAGACAGAATGATCCAGGGAATGAGGAATCAGTAGATTAAAATAGATTGATAAAGTTAGTCTGAGGCCAAGCACAGCCAACAGTCAGAAGCCGAGAAAAGCCAGATGGAATAAGCTTGGAGAGGAATTTCACCCAGAACAGCTGAGTGGATACAGCCAGCAAGACCTCAGGAAGAAATAGAAAGGGGGAGCTTATTCAGCAGTAAGCCTCACAGGCTGAAAACATTCTAGGCCTAGATTACATTGCACAGAGGCTAGAAGATTTCAGGACTAGGCCTAGAGTAGCAGATGGAGGCAGTAAGCCTCTAAGATGTCAATTACATCAGGCAAGTAAAAGTTATTTTAAAAGAGAGTGATTGAGGAAGATATTAGAAACTGACTTCTGGCTTCCACCTGCACACATGCATACACACACACACACACACACACACACACACACACGAGAGAGAGAGAGAGAGAAAGAGAGAGAGAGAGAGAAAGAAAGAGGAGAGAAAGAGAGAGTACAAGAATTTTAAATTATTCACAGATAAGGGCTCATTCTTACCTTCTCTGTGTAGTCTTTTTTAAATATCATCCCACATTCACTTCCTAGTCTTTAGAAGGTCACTAGTAGCTTACAACGCTGACAAAAATTCAGTTCTTATTTTTCATTATTCTTATGATTTTTGTGCACAACACATATCTCATCTTTTTTTTTTCTGCCAAAGGTGAAAACCAGTTGAATGTACATCTATACAATGGAGTATTACTCAGCAATGAAAAATAAGGAAATAATGAAATTTGCAGGTAAATGGTGGGAACTGGAAAGGATCATCCTGAGTGAGTTGTCCCAGAAGCAAAAAGACACACATGGTATATACTCACTCATATAAACATACAACAGAATAAACCCACTAAAATCTGTACATCTAAACATACTAAGCAAAAGAGAAGACCCTTACTAAAACGGTCAATCCCCATCCTGAAAGGCAATGAGGATGGACATCAGAAGAAGAGGAAAACAGGAAACATCCTCGGAACCTGCTGCAGGGGGCCTCTGAAAGCGTGTGCCATGCAGACTGTGAAAGCAGATGCTGAGCCTGATGGCCAACTGATGGGCAGAGTGAATGGAATTTTATGTAAAAAGTGGGAAACAGTAAGAGCTGGAGAGGACAGGAACTCTACAAGGAGAGCAACAGAACAAGAAAATTTGAACACAGGGAACTTCCCAGAGACTCATACTCCAACCAAGGACTATTCATGGAGATAACCTAGAACCCTGACAATGCAGCCACTTCTGATGAGAACTGATAGACTAAGATCAGAAAGAAGGAGAGGAGGACCTCTCCTATCAGTGGACTTGGGGAGGGGCATGCAAGCAGAAAGGGCGGAGGGTGGGACCGGGAGGGGAGGAGGGAGGGGCTTATGGGGGGATACAAAATGAATAAAGTGTAATTAATAAAAGTTAAAAAAGAAAAATTAAGAAAAAAGATAGTCTATGCTTTCAAAACATGACAATAAGAAGCACAGTAAAATGACACATAATGACATTTCAGAAAACCATGGACCAAATTCATAACCATGGCACCTTGGGATTGCAATCAGATACTAACATAATAGTTCTCTTCCTTTGTTTCATCACACTTTAAAAGCCACACGGTGATACAAAAGCTAGCAATACCACTGTATTCTTTCGGATTGAGCTCAGGTCATCATTTTTGAGAGTCACCTCTACCACAGGTAAATCACTAGGTTTATAGTGCCTAGCCTGAATTCCCTCTTATGCATCAACGATGTTGATTTTCACCAAGGCGTAAGTGTCACTATTATCTTGTTACTGCTTCTTCTTTATGGATTGAAAATCGCCATCTAATCAGAGCATTTTCATGTACATGTTATCAATGAATTCAGAGAAGAAAGAAATGAATTTGTGTGTAAGCTGACGTTTAGCCTTCCTTCTACTCCTCTCTCGGAGGCTCTGGGTTTCCCACTGACACAGTTTCTCCTCCATCTGAATCACCTACTCCATGTTACTGGCTAAGATAACAATATTTTTAATCTGTTGTTTCTAACACCTCTCACATTTAGTAAAGTATGCTATTTCTTCTTTCTTTTTGTTGTTCTGCTAAAATGAATTTCAGTTAGATTTTTTTCCTGAAAGATATCTAAGGAATATTTATTTGTTTATTTGGTTAATTTCATTTTTTCCTGACATTTGCCAATGTATTTTTTGATGCTTTAATCCTTTACTCTGTTATTTTTATTTGCTATGGGGTCAGCTCATTTATTTTTGGTGTTGTGTTTTGTAAGTTGTTCTCCAGGGTTTCCATTTTCTTCTTTTCTTTTGAGATATTCACTTCATTTCTTTGAAAAGTCTTCTTCCTTACTTCTAGGTTCATATTAATATTAGCTGACTTACCTTCTTTAAATTTAAGCATAATCTTGTTGTAAATGTTGAGGTTTACCTTGTATAGTTTCCATGTATACTGGCAAATAATTTGTTTTGTTACATTTAGATGGATTGTCAAAAGAATGTCAGTTGCATTGTATTTCACTGATAGTGCTTATCATTGCTTATGTGTCTTTTCCTATATTCTTGCCACTTGATTTAACTAATAGTGAGGGTTTGATAATTTTAACTTCTGTGTTTTTGTAAGGTTGACTTTCTTTGACAAAAGGCATGGAGTCTCAGGGTCTTGTTGAAAAAGCTGATGTTCATGTTATGAACATAATGATCAACAAATATGAATGCATAAATATGTGTACCAAAACCCATTACTTTGGATGCTAATCTAAGACATTACTTTAAAGTCTAAACAGTAAAAATTTGAAAAAAAAAAAATGATTGACCAGAATGTGCTCCTTAGCCAAATTTCTACCCATCTGAGAGCAGTGAATCTGATCTCAGGGAAGTTTTAAAGTCTTTGCAGTTGCATTCCTAATCATATGACTCCGGCATTCAACAGCAACTCTGAGATATAAGCAGTAGTAATTGTGTTGTACAGTTTTCAAGGTTTGGAATACCTAACTTTGATCTGTAAGCACAGATCTAACTGGATTTAGGAGATTTTAGGAAGTCATTTGGGATCCCTTCACTCTCTTTTGAACTGAAGGGCCCCTTTTTCTGATTTTTGCACCTAACACAAGAATGCAAGCTTGGTTGGTTTATTTTATTTTATATCATATTTTGTGATTCTCTCTTGCTGAACAAATATTACTATGACAGAAGCAATGGCATTCCATCAAAACTTTGTGACCACAGATGGATAAGTGGCATGCTTCTCTGAAAGACCAACACCAGCATGAGAACCTGAACCTGTAGACACTGCTTTCCTGTCTTTGTCCTGTAAGGTCCTGATTTCTCCTTGCTTATCACAGAAACATAGATATTATCTTGAAAGCATCTCTATACATGTTTGACTGAATATTATGAATATGCTGTCTTTTCATCCAGGTTACTAAAACCAAAGAGCAGAGGTAGAGTAGAATGCCTGATCATCAGGTCAATGGAAGCTTAAAATTTTCATTGTCTTCTGTTACATTTTTACTATCCTTTGTTCTTCAAAACACTCTGGTCACTTCTGTATACATCCTATTTGATTTTTTAGTTCTATTCAGGAAGAAAGATACATTGCTTCATGATTAATCAATTTGTCCTTGAATTACTATTTTTAACTCCTCATTGTGTTTAAATGATAACTAAACTGAGCTTCAATATAAGTGGAAAGTCCCACGCAGAATAAGAGTATTCCTAACTCTGTCTAATACTTTCATTTTAGTTATCCTTTGTTTATTTGTTCCACCAATTGATTCCTGTTTATAATATATTTTAATAAACATTTTATAATTTTTAAAATTTTATAATATTTTAATATAAAAGTTTTGTCTCATAGCTGGAAACTGGGGCAAGAGTTGTTTTTGCTACAGTAGAAATGATCTAAAATTAACCCAGAGAAACAATCATTAAAACAAACTTGTAGGCATCAAAGCCAAACACACTGAATTTTTCCATTAAGCCACAAGAGGCAGCAAAAAACAGCTAAAGACAACAGGGACCACAGGAAAAGATCACACATAGTTGTAACTATTTAAGCTACTGTGAATCCCTTGATAAGTTATCCCATTTAAGTGTGTCTCAGTAACTGAATCCCTAGAATACACAATAAAAAAAAATCCACTTAGATGTAACATGAATGCACAAAAAAAAGAAAGAAAAAGAAAATGTCTTTTAAAAAGAGGAATTCAAAAGAGCAACTTGATATATGAATGATAAAGAATGTGTACTTTTTAAAATAAAAAAAATTATAACTGGAAGCACCAGAGACTACAAAATTAATCGTAAGTTTAATTTAATTTAATTTATATGTTTGTTTCTGTGTCACTTTATTATGTGCAGCCAGTGTATGCAGGTAGCAGCAGAGGCCTGAAGGTGAGGTTGTGACTCCCTGAAGCTGGAGTAGATGCACGTGGAGGCCCGAGGTTAATATTTAGATGTCTTTCTCTCTTGCTCTATGCCTCATTTTTTATACAAGGTTTCTCAGTGGATTCCAAGCTTGTTGCTTTGTAGAGACAAGCTAGTCAGTGAGTTCTACTATCTACCTGTCTCTGCTCCCCTTCTTCAGAGTGGAATAACAGATGTGTACTATCATGCCTGGCATTACATTTTACCTTTTCTTATTTCTCTCTGTCTCTCTCTGTCCCTCTCCTTCTCTCTCTCTGGATGCCTGTGCCATGCAGGTGGAGGTCGGAGTAGAATTTGCAGAAATCAGTTCTTTCCTTCCACTTAGTAGGGCTCAAAAAACAATGTCCAGGTTTAGCAACAAGCACCTAAACTTTCACAGCCAACTTCTTGACCCACATGTGCCTTTGTTTTCAGTTTTTCTTCATGTGTATGTGTGTCTTTCTTACAGGTATCTCTGTGACACTGTATGCCCAGTGTCATAGGCTAGAGAAGGGCATTAGGTCATTAGGAACTGGAGGTTCTTTTCAATATTTTATTATAATTACTGTCTTAGAGAGTGACACATATGCCACTGCACACACATGTGGAGGTAAAAAGTCAGATTTTGGGGTTCAGATCTCTCTTTCACCAATCTATGTCATTTTTCTCCCAGGTCCCCTCATTCCATGTCAGACGCTGGCCCTTTTCATATTTGACTGAAGGTAGAAACAAAAATGACAGACCACTTAGTCTGACCTTCATATCATAATCTTGATAGAGCCGAGTTTGGGGAGTACAAAAGGAGCAGGACTGAGGTCAGATCATCTCTAACCCTCCAGATACAATGTCACACACCAAAGGAGATTTTAAATATCCTTTGGACAGCATCACCTGGCTTTTCCCTGGTTGCTTCTCCCAATGTCGGTGGAGTTTTCCAATGCCAAATTTCCACTTCTCACATCACTGAATTCTTCTCTTTCATCCCCACCTTTCTGGCCTGCTCTGGGATTCCTCACTCACACTGAGCCAAAAGGAAGGTAGCTGAGGCTTCTAGGAGGATCTTGAAGTTTTTTCTATTGTGGACCCTGGGGTGCCCCACATGCTCTAAATATGCACTTGGTCATTAAACCAGAAATCAATCCCTCTATCAAGTTTCCTTCTGTAAAAATTCTACACATTTATGTATATGAAAAAAACACAACAATATGTGACTCCTTGTATCTGGCTTATCTCAATTAGCATACTTTTTGTATGTTCATTCAAGTAGCATTTATCAGCACCTCATCTACTATAATAGCCAATTCATAAGTATACCACGTTTTCCAGAGTACTTGACTTTCTAATGCCGCTATGTTTAGAGAGTATGAATAGGAATTTTATTTTGACTTTGAGTTTCATTTCTGCATTGACTCATAGTATGGACATCTTTTTTCATATTTTTTGGTCATTTGTGTTATTCCTTTGGAAAAAAATATTTATGTATTCTCTTAAAACATTTTAAAATCTGAAATCATCTTTTTTATTAGATGTCCTAGACAAGAGATTCACACATAGGACTTTGAAAGTATTTTTCTTTTATTCTGTGAGTTGCCTTTTTCACTTTCTTAATAATTGCTTTTGAAATAGGTTTTGGTCTTAATGGAATTCAATTTCTTTCATTTTTCTGTTCTTATGTCTCTTTTGTGTCATATATAAGTCTTTTGACCAACTCTAGGTCATGAAGGTTGGAATACACAATACACAATTATAAGGTTTTTCTTGGTTTAACTCTTACATTTTAGCTTTAGCGCAGTTGAATTAACTTATTATGGACATGAAGAGGTCTTTTAAATTTATTTTTTCCTTTTATTGAAAATAGATTCTTTTCTCATAAAATATATCCTTATTATATTTTTTGCTCCCTTTACTCTTCCAAGTTCTTCCCAATTTCCCCTCCCCTCCCCTCCATATCTGTCTCATTATAAAAAAGCAGACTGCTATAAGATAGTAACCAAACATGACAAAATAAAATATAATAAGATAAAGCAAAAGCCATCTCATGGAGGTTGGGCAAAGAAACCCAACAGAAGGAAAAGAGTGCAAGAGCAGGCTCAATAATGACAGTGCCACTTGTTCTCACACTCTGGAGAGCCAAAAAAGTAGTAAGCTAATAGCTATAATATACATCCAAAAAATATGGTGCTTTCTTCTTCAGTTTCTGTGAGCTCATATGTATCTTTTTTTTTAGTTCTTTTTAATTTTTTATTAATTACATTTTATTTATTTTGTATCCCCCCCATAATCCCCTCCCTCCTCCCCTCCTGATCCTACCCTCCCTCCCCTTTCTGCATGTATGCCACTCCCCAAGTCCACTGATAGGAGAGGTTCTCCTCTCCTTTCTGATCTTAGTCTATCAGTTCTCATCAAAAGTGGCTGCATTGTCCTCTACTGTGGCCTGGTAAGGCTGCTCCCCCCTCAGAGGGAGGTGATCAAAGAGCAGGCCAATCAGATTATGTCAGAGGCAGTCCCTCTTCCCATTACTATGTAACCCACTTGTACACTGAACTGCCATGGGCTACATCTGTGCAGGAGTTCTAGGTTATCTCCCTGAATAGTCCTTGGTTAGAGTTTGAGTCTCTGGGAAGTTCCCTGTGTTCAAATTTTCTTGTTCTGTTGCTGCTCCTTGTGGAGACCCTGTCCTCTCCAGCTCTTACTATTTCCCACTTCTTACATAAAATTCCATTCACTCTGCCCAACAGTTGGCCATCAGGCTCAGCATCTGCTTTGATAGTCTGCAGGGCAGAGGCTTTCAGAGGCCCTCTGTGGTAGGTTCCTAGTTTGTTTCCTGTTTTCTTCTTCTGGCTTTCAGAAGCCCTCTGTAGCAGGTTCCTAGGTTGTTTCCTGTTTTATTCTTCTTCTGATGTCCATCTTCTTTGCAATTCAGGATGGGGATTGACCATTTTAGTTAGGGTCCTCTCTCTTGCTTAGTTTCTTTAGATGCACAGATTTTAATGGGTTTGTCCTATGTTGTATGTCTATATGAGTGAGTATATACCGTGTGTGTCTTTTTGATTCTGGGACAACTCACTCAGGATGATCCTTTCCAGGTCCCACCATTTACCTGCAAATTTCATTATTTCCTTATTTTTCATTGCTGAGTAATATTCCATTGTATAGAAGTACCACAATTTCTGCATCCATTCTTCAGTTGAGGGGCATCTGGGTTGTTTCCAGCTTCTAACTATTACAAATAAAGCTGCTGCAAACATGGTTGAGCAAATGTCGTTTTTGTGTACTTGAGCCTCTTTTGGATATATGCCTAGGAGTGGTATGGCAGTATGTATCTTACTTACATGATTCAGGGGTCCTTTTCCTTCTGGTGTCCTCTTTGCCCTCTAGGGCTTACGTTCTTTCTACCTTCTCTTCCAAGGTGTATGCTGACCTCTGAGGGGAGGGATTCGAGGAAGATGGCCCATTTAGAGCTGTGTGTTCCAGTGTCTTTCTGTGTCTGTAGGGGTGAAGGTTCCATGTAGGCACCAGCTCGATGTCTCAGTGTCCAAAGACTTGTATGGATGTTGTCCTCAGGAATGTGGACTCCACTGTCAGTTTGTGGAGAACAACTCATTGTCTTATCAACAGCCTGAGTGTTCTGGAGATTTCCATGAGGCTCCCTTGGCCAACAACTGAATTTAATACAACCCATTCTTGCTATTGGAAACCATATTTGCTAACAAGAGTTGGCCATTTGAGACTCAGAAACCCCATTATTAGGAGACTTTATTAGGATCACCTTCATATGTTTTAGGAAGTTTACACTGCACTAGGTTTCCATATCATCCCTCAAATACCCCTCAATTCCAGCTGTCTGTTTCAGCATTCACTCCTTCTACCCTACTTCCCCTCTTTCTCCTCACCTGATCTTCTGATTCCTTTCCTCACCTACACACTCCCAGTTCTCCAATAAAATCTATGGGGCTATCCAGGTTTCTCTATATCTCTTGCTGAAGAAACTCTTCTTTCCCTGGTGAAAAGCCTTAGCATTCTTCGTTTCTAAACTCACAGCTCTATCCTTTGCTCTTTTGCTTTCCTTTATGTCAGCACTGAAAACAATGTTAGGAGACAGAGCAGATGCTCAGGAGTTAGTGTACTTTATATCCAAGGATGTGGGTCTACTTTCGATCTCCAAAACCCATGTTAAACAGCTGGTCCTTGTGTCAGTACTGGAGATGTGAAAACAAACAGCACTGTCTGAACAGTCTAGGCTACTTGAGGAGATGTACAAACAAACACTCTGTCTCAGAAATTCTGGTTGACATCACCTAACCAACAGCAGCAGGCCTGTCTTCTGTCCTCTAAACACAGGCACATGCACACACACAAGCACTTTCAACTAGCTCTCATGCTCATTTTCTCCCATTCTTTTCCATTCTCCTTCCTTTCTTGGTTGTTTTCTTTTTTCTTTCTTACTGTCTCCTGTTACTTTCTGCCCTCTTATTTTTTTTTAATTTTATTTTTTCTTATCACTTACATTTTATTAGCTCTGTATCCCAGCTGTGTCCTGCTCAGTCATTCCCTCCCAATCCCTCCCTCCCTCCCTCATCTCCACCCTGCCCCTTTCCAAGTCCACTGATAGGGGGGGACCTCTTCCCCATTCATCCGATCCTGTTTTATCAGGTATCTTCAGGACTGGCTGCGAAGCCCTCCTCTGTGGCCTAACAGGATTGCTCCTCCCTTGGGGGGTGGGGAGGTAAAAGAGCCAGTCATTGAGTTCCTGTTAGAAATAGTCCTTGTTCCCCTCACTATGGGAAACCAATTGGTTACTGAGCTACCACAGGCTACATCTGAGTAGAGGTTCTAGGTTATATCCATACATGGTCCTTGGTTGAATGTCAGTCTCAGAAAAGACCCTGTGCTCAGATATATTTGGTCCTTGTGGAGCTCCTATCCTTTCCCCATCAGACTAACTTCCCTTCTTTCATATGATTCCCTGTATTCTGCCGAAGGTTTGGTCATGAGTCTTTGTATCTGCTTTGAAAACACTGCTAGTTAGAGACTTTCAGATATGTGCTCAGTAGACTCCTGTCATACGTTCAATGCACATCCAATCTGTCTTTCTAAACGAGGATTTATCATCTTACCCCATGTCCACTCTCTTGATTATCTTTTTTAGGTGTATAGATTTCATTATGTTTATCGTATCTTATCCTCTTCTATTTGTCTTTTGAATTTATGTCTAATAATTTTTCTTTACAATTCTTTCATACAGAAAAGTCTGGAAAGCTGTTTGGAACCTCTCATTGACATTTAGAAATCTCCAAGTTTGCCACATTCAATTGTTATATTATTTCTCTAGCAGTAGGAAATAAGTTGGAATACTGATTAACTTCTCCAATGGTAACTTATAAAATAGCCACCAACCAAACTCAACATTAATATAGTACTGCAGTTTAAACACATATTTTGTTATAGCTTGCCTGTTCCCTCAGCAATATCCTTCAGAGCACCTTTCTTTACTTCAACATCAAATCCAATATCAACACCTCATTTAGACCCAGAGTGCTTTTAATTGGTGCTTTGTATTCACACCATCAATCTACTATTTAAAATATCTGTGGTCCAAAAAGATGTTTGGTAGGTAAAGGCACCTACTACAAAGCTGAATAACCTGAGTTCAGTCCCTGGGACCCACAATGTGGAAGGAGACAACTGACTTCGGAAAGTTGTCCTCTGACCTGCAAATGTGCACTGTCATATGCAACTGCTCACACACAGAGTATGTTTCTAAGTGCGAAGCTATGTTTTTATAAGTTATTTATGAGACTGTGAACTACCTTTACTGATCCTCCAGCAGGCTGGTACACTTCATCTGCCCCTACTCCAACAGGGGGAGTAGTTCTGCCTCTTTGCCGAGAGCCCCTCACTATGGAAAAGTCCTATAAAGGGCACCTGTAAATGGCATTACATTGGCTTTTTGTGCCTGACTTCTTTCACTCAGCAGAGAACTTAAATGTTAATGCCCACTCCAACATGCATCAGTGCCTCATTTCTCTTTGTGGCTGATTAACATTCAATATTCTGCAAATACCACATACTTCTATTAATGTACTTATGTTGAAAAAGAAATCTTATGTGTAAGCCTCATGTTTGTAAAATCTTCTCTAAAGTGCATATGTCTCCTAAGATTTTTTTTTCTCCTGTTCTTTTAAAATCCTTTTCCATGTGTATGTGCAGGAGTACACACACAAGCCCACATGTGTGCACATGGAGGCCCAACATTGACATCTAGTGTCTTCCTTGATAACTCTCCATCTTACATGTTGAAGCAAGGTCTCACTTGAATACAAAGCCATTGTTTTGTGTAGTCTATCTTGACATCTTGCTCTGGTGATCTCCTATCACTGCCTCATATGCACTGGGATCACAGGTTGGATATCACACCTGAGAAAATTTACAAGGGCTCTGGGCATTTAGATTCAGGTCCTTTCCACTGTGATACTACAATATCAGCAGGGAACCATCTTCCCATGTCTCGCTGTACTTCTTTTGTTAAATATATATATATATATATATATATGTATATATGTGTATATATATAATATTTCTATGAATTTAATGCATTTCATTGTGCCCAGATGAAAGGTTTTTCTTTATACTGTTAATATATCTTTTATATAGAGATGTGCATACTGTAGGGGGTGGGTTAAATCTCTATGCTCTTAGAACCAAAGCTGTATGTTAAAATATAAATCTATTCTATATTAAGCTCCAGCATTATCTAACCTGACAAAATATTTCAGAAACTGTTATTCACGTGTAATTACATTTCATAACATACGCACTCTGAGTGTATGGGAAAGTTTGTGTTCAGGTTCAGCAAAACATCAGCAATCATCACCTCTGTGCAGATTAATCAGAGGGGACCATATTTACATGTCCTGAAATTTTACTGGTGATAGACGTATATTAGTGATTTCTATATTAGCAGAAAACAGTGGTTTTGTTGGACTCATATTTTCCAGATTTATTCTTTTTAATTATATCAATCATTTTCAAAAAAAATGTTTCAATAATTTGCTGCTGCCTGAAGGAGGAGAGTTTACACTCTTTATTCCGGCAGTAACAGGCTCCATCAGCCACTGCAGCTGTACTGTCAGCCTGACTGCCTGCCTCCTCCTCTCAGAATACGAGTTCCAATCAAAGGCTGTATCCACCTGTTCCTGCAAGGAAACTCTCATCTTCATATGTTCCCTCAGTCCACTGCTTCAACCCATGGAAAGCCTCACCAGGAGGCTTTTCACCAGGAGGGTCTCACCAGGAGGCTTTTCACCTGTGCACATCACAGCTAACCTTCAAACCACACTTCTTCTATTTGAACAGAAATCTTCTTTGAAATAAACAGCAACTTAATGAGACACTTCAAACTGAAAAATGTTACCTTCCTTATTTCTAATTAATCTCTGACACAACACTGGATATAGTTGTTTCAAGTCAGGGTTCTACAAGGTCTCTTGTGGTTTGGGACATAGCCAGGCTGGGCAGCCAGAAGGTGGTTCTGGCTGACATCACCATACCTCAGCTCCCCAAGTTGGGCACAGCAGGATGGCTGTGACACTAAATAAAAAAAACTCTCTTTTGAACTTTCCATCCACAGAGGAAGCATTTTGCAGTTCATCTTACCTGAGACAACATCCTTTTGTCTTCCTACTAATACATCTCATTTAAATGTCCATATATTCCACTTTTAAAGATTACCTTACCAAACTTTGGGCAGAGTGCAGGGAATCTTATGAAAGAAGGAGGACAGCAGCTCCACAATGAGAGCAACAGGACCAAAAATCCTGTCGCTAAGGGTCTTTTCTGAGACTGATACTCCAACCAAGGACCATTCATGGAGATAACTTAGAACTTCTGCTCAGATGTAGTCCATGACAGCTCATTCTCCAAGTGGGTACCCTAGCAAGGGGAACAGGGACTGTCTCTGACATGAACTCAGTGGCTGGCTCTTTGATCACCTCCCCCTGAGGGGGAGCAGCCTTGCCAGGAGGACAAGGAGGACAATGCAGCCAGTTCTGATGAGACATAATAGGCTGGGGTCAGATGGAAGGGGAGGAGGACCTCCCCTATCAGTGTACTTGGGGAGGGGCATGGAAAGACATGAGGGAGGAAGGGTAGAGTTGGGAGGGAAAGAAGGAGGGGGCTACAGCTGGGATACAAAGTGAATAAACTATAATTAATATAAAAAATAAAATTAAAAAAATTCCTTTAAACTTTTAAATGTGTATATGCCACGAGTGTGTGATTTAAGGAGGGGTCTACAGAGGCTCAAAGAAGGTATTTGATCCACCAGACATGGACTACAAGCAGTTGTGATGTGCTGTCTCTGGGTGATGGCAAATGAGCCTGGTTTCTCTGTAAAAGCAGCAAGTGCTGTCAACTGCTGAGCCCTCTCTGCAGGTCATCATTTTAAACATATTACTATTAATATCTAAAGAGTTTGTCGTTGTTCATGGAGCTAATGCAGGTACAAAATGATGTAGCTATGTGTCAGACCAGCAAGTATGATACAACTTTTTGCAGAATAACTCAATATGCATTCAGGTATTCCATAATACAAAATGGAATGTGAGGGCTTCCCTCTGTCAGAGTTTTACTCTTTGAGAAACGTGTGGCTTTGTACACTTGAAGCACACAGCCTTGAAGGTATCAGTGGGGAACTGTGAGAAGTCTGGGAAATAAGGAGGTGTTGACTCAATGATCAGTTTAAACTTTACTTCAGATCATATCCAAACCTACTGTCGATTATGTGCCAAGTGCCTTTGATCCATATGTGTGAGTGTTTGTGTGTGTGTGTCTGCGTGTGGATGTGTGTATGTGTTCATTTATACCTATGTAGGTGTATGTGGAGGTTATAGCCTGCAGGACAACCTAGGGTGTCATTCCTCAGGAGCTGTCCATCCTGTTTGGAACTGTAGACTCTCATTTTATTGACTTGGTTTGGCTGACTGGCTCATTTGTTTCAGGGATTCTCTTCTCTCACATCCACTGTCCCTGACTCTTGCTTGCTTTTGTGACCCTTTTCCTTCAACTCAGTTGCCTCTTCCAGCCTTGAAATGAGTTTGTGCATAGGCTTATTGTAATTTGTTATGCCATGTTATATTGACATCCTAGAAGGACTGTTCTTTTTTGAAAGGAATAGAAGAGGAGTACAGAGAGGGGAGAAGTAGAGGAAGGGAACTGGGAGGACTGGAAGGAGAGGAACTGTGGGTGGGATGTAATAAATAAGAGAAAAATAAATAAAAATGAAAAACAAACAACAACAACAAAAAATGTGAGCAATCATCACAGCTGGCTTTTTATACAGATGCTGGTTCTTCATCTTCATGCTTTTACAAGTGTACTGTGTCCCCAACCCCTGATTTTTTTCAAGACAGTTTCTCTGTGTAGCCTTGGCTGTCCCGGAATCGCTTTGTAGACCAGGCTGGCATTGAACTCACAGTGATCTGTCTGCCTCTGTGTCTCTGAGTACTGGGATTGAAGGCATGCGGCACGACAGCTGGCTCCTTGCTTTTTTTAAAATTAATTTAATTTACTTTATCAATTATAATTTATTCACTTTGCATCCCAACTGTAGCCCCCATCTGTCATCCCCTCCCCACATCACCCTCCCTTCCTCATCTCCTCCCATGCCCCTCCCCCAGTCCACTGACAGGGGTGGTCCTCTTCCCCTTCCATCTGACCATAGCCTATCAGAAAGGCGATCAAAGAGCAGGCCAATCAGTTCATGTCAGATACAGCTCCTGCACAGATGTAGTCCTTGATTTTTTTTAAATTTTTCTTTTTGTTTCATTTTTTTTTGTAAAACTTCATGCATGTTCACAGATAACTATTAGCAATAAAAATACTGTTCAAATGCTTTTACATTTTCTGCATAGTTAGTATTAATATTTACCACATTTTTTTCTTTTTGCATTTGATACCTAGTTTGATGATTAATATATATTAGACAATAAATTTTATGAATTAGAATCCATTGACTTATTCATTTTGGCAAACATACTGAGATTAGACAGAGGTCAGTGTCAAGAGTCCACCATGTGTAGTGTTCTTTCTATGCATCTTCTCCATGTAAGAGGAGGCAGGGAAGCAAGTGTTTCAAGAACATGAAAACCTCATACGTGGGTACAGAGTTGGTTAAGCCACTGAGAGTGATTGCAGCTTTTGCAGAAGACCTGATTCCATCTCTATCCCTCAGAGCAGACAGCTCACAGCTGACTGTAACTCCCATTCCTGGGTTTCTGACACCATCTGGTCTTTTGGGGCACTCATGTGAAAATAGTGCATATAAACTTGTACAGCAACTCACATATACACAGGCTTGAAAATTTTTTAAAAGGTCAAATAATGTAGTTTCCTTTGAATGCAAATCAGAACTACTTTGCTGATAAAAATTGTTTTCTTGATTTACTTGAATCAGAAATGTCTAATGATGCTTTTGGAGGCAGAAACCCAATGCTAGTGACAAGTTCTCTGAATTCTATAACAGCTATGATAAGAAATGTGCTTAATTTCTATTAGTCTAAATATTATAGATCTCTGTTTTGAAATTCTTGGCTCATGTGGTCAACCCAACACACAGTTTTCAAAAAGACTGGCAAATATGTGATACTTGTAAAAAAGAAAAAGAAAAAGTGGATTTTGGAGGGTTGTAGACACATATAGCTCTCAATGCTGACCCCAACCTCATACCTAGAGGATTTGAGCTCCCTCTCCGAGTGAACCTGTATAAGCTCCATTCTACACATCATTTGAAACGCAGCTTTCTACTTCTGAGCATCACAGAGTTGTCTCGTTTTTCACACTATAAAATTTTAAACATCAGTCTTTTCTTTTGGCCTTCGCTCCTGAGAAATTCAGGAGTATTCTAAATACCTTCCTTCAAGGACAGTGCAAGTGGCAAGTCATTGGTGTGTGTGCTTAGCATGCTAGAGGTTTACTTTTCTCTAATCTTCTCTACTCTTCTCTGGCTCTCACATTTTTGATGTCACATCTTATTGAATATTTTGTGATCCTTGGATAGGGAGTAGAATTTGCTGTGTGATGGGTACACTTTCCCTTTTACCAGAATTTTCAAATGGATATTTAAGAAGAGGCCAAATATCAAATCTTCAACTTGAAATTTGTCCATACTGAGGAGAACTGCTTTGGATAGTTTTTATTAAGCAGGAAATATTCTACAATAATACCATAAGCCTGTTTATTAATATTCTCTGTGTCAAGCAGTAGAGGGAAAATAGTCAAAATGACATCCATATCAGGTCTATGTTGGAACCATTGCCAAGAAAGAAGGGACACTAATGAAGACATTACCAGGTGCCACAAAGCTAATTAGTGTGCAGAATCTGTCTGGAGGAGAAAGTTAATTTAATCACCTCTGGATCCTAAATTAAGAATGACCTCAGTCACACTTCCTGAAGTAGAATTCAGGGGATATCATTTTAAGGGCTCTTGATAGATGTGCAAAGAAACAGTGGTGTGAATTGTAAATTTTGTTTTTGCAACTGGCAAAGTAAGCTGTTTTTTTTTCTTGGAGATTTGCTATATTAATAAACACAGTCAGGCTGAAGTAGGAGAACTGGAGGCCTTTCTTTTGGCAGGAATCCATATCAAACCTTAAAATGCAGGCCTAGTAATCCATGCTTTGTGAATATTAAGAAACACAAAGTAGGTATTTTTTTGCTCATTTACACCCTGAAGATATAAAATTCTGAGTTAGATATCCAGGAGTACTTTTATTTTTTTACCTTAAAAAAACAGAATCATATTGCATGAGTTCATATGTGTATGTATGTACGTATATATGTGTGTACTTGTGCATGAAAGTACAGATACACAGATGTGCCTGTGCATTTGAAAGCCAGACCTGGATTGATATGGGGATTGTATAGTTACTGGGGCTTAATTCTGGAAGTTTCACCAGGGGAAGTATGAAAGCCAGGCACCTAAGGTACTTTACGAAGTTACAGACTCACCAGCAAGCCCCGACCTGGAGCTCTCCAGTAGTTAAGACTCTAGAGAGAAAGAGAAAGTCTCCTGCAGCTATCACAGCTGAGCAAAAGTTTGGTCTGAATTTTAAAACCTAAAGTGGCCTATGCTTCTGCACTTTAGCTCAAACCTATGGCTCAGGTGGTCCTTTCTAACCACCTAGCAGCTCAGTTCTCACCATGCCCAGAAACTCTCTAAAGGCTAATATTTTGTCATCACCAATAGTAACTCTCTTTGAAGCAGTATCAGCTATCCTAATTTAGAACATATTCACTAAAAACCTCCTCCTCTAGGTCCCATCATTTGGCTGCAAATTTCATGATTTCCTTGTTTTTAATTGCTGAATACTATTCCATTGTGTAAATGTACCACAATTTCTCTATCTATTCTTCAATTGTGGGAAATCTAGGTTGTTTCCAGATTCTGGCTATTAAGCTACTATGAACATGGTTGAACAAATGTCCTTGTGACATCATTGAGCATATTTTGAATATTTGCCTAAGAGTGGTATAGCTGGATATTGAAGTAGCACTATTCCTAATTGTCTGAGAAAGCGCCAGATTTCCAAAATGGTTGTATAAGTTTACCCAACAGAAATGGAGGAGGGTTCCCCTTTCTCCACATCCTCTTCAGCATGTATTGTCATTTGAGTTTTTGATCTTAGCCATTCTGATGGGTGTAAGGTGGAATCTCAGGGCATTTTGATTTGCCTTTCCCTGATGACTATGAATGCTGAGCATTTCTGTAACTGTTTCTCTGTCATTCCATATTCCTCTATTGAGAATTCTCTGTTCAGCTCAGTAGCCCATTTTTAAATTGGATTACTTGATTTGTTGCTTTTTACCTTCCTGAGTTCTTTATATATTCTGAATATTAGCCCTCTGTCAGATATAGGGTTGGTGAAGATCCTTTCTCAGTCTGTAGGCTGTCATTTTGTTCTAATAACAGTGACCTTAGCTTTACAGAAGCTTTTTAGTTTCATGAGGTGCCATTTATTGATTTTTGATATTAGAGCCTGTGTGGTTGGTGTTCTGTTTAGGAAGTTGTCTCCTGTGCCAATGAATACAAGGCTCTTCCCCACTTTTTCTCTTAACAGGTTTTGTGTCTCTGGTTTCATGTAGAGGTCTTTCATGGAGATAACCTAGAACCCCTGCACAGATGTAGCCCACAGCAGCTCAGTCTCCAAGCGGGCACCCTAATAAGGGGAACAGGGGGTGTCTCTGACATGAAATCACTGTCTGGCTCTTTGATCACCTCCCCCTGATGAGGGAGCAGCTTTACCAGGCCACAGAGGAAGACAATAGAGATAGTACTGATGAGACCTGATAGGTTAGGGTCAGATGGAGGGGAGGAGGACCTCCCCTATTAGTGGACTAGGGGAGGAGCATGAGAGGAGAAGAGGGAGGGAGGGCTAGATTGGCAAGGGTCGAGGGGTGCTACAGCTAGGATACAAAGTGATAAACTATAATAAATTAAAAAATAATTAAAAACAAAAGAAAAACAAAACAAAAACCTCCTCCTCTGTCTTTGTTCAGAATGATCAACCTTAAATTAGGGACAGAAGACCCCTCAAAAACTGTTAACATCCCTAGGTGTCACCAGCCAACAGTGACACCTGAATACCACCTGAGAGAGGGCTGGGGAGAGAGACACGGTGACACAGAGAAGGACACCAAGTCTACATGCTGATCAAAGTGTCGATTTAATGGTCGTCAGGTTAACACTTAAGTAGGCAAAAAAAGTACAATCAGTTTCTCATGCAGGCAATTTTGCTTAGCCAAAACATATGAGGACTAACTGGAGGTTACACAGAGCCTGCTGTCTGGTTACTATGGTTGCACAGAGTTTCTCAGGGTCAGAGCAGTCTGCTGTAGGACCACCAAGGTCAGTCTTTGAGAGACTGGACTTTGGAAAATATCCAGAGCCAAGAGGCCGAATTCCACTGCTCAGATGCCATTAACTCCAAATTTGCTATTAACTCCAAAAAGGCTGCCACACCTAGGCATAAAGGAGTAAACAGGCTTGCGTGTCTGAGTCCCACTCTGCTCGGCAGGGGTCTTCCCATACCTTACTGCCTTCCTGTGTCTCTTTGCCACCCCTCCCCCCACCCCACGGCTGAGCAAAACTTTCCTTTACCAGCACATGCAGTCTTTCGTGTCTGAGATTTCTCCTGCTACGACCTGTTTCACTCAAATGGTTTCCTGCCTTTTAATTCTTTAGCTGGAAGACAACATAAACTTAATCAAGGTGCTAAGATGGAAGCCATATCTTTTGATAATCTGGTGTGTTTTAAAATTTATCAGGCTCAAATTTTTTTCTGATATGGTTGAGAATTTTGATTGTATTTTTACATGCATGTATGTGCCTGCACACATGTTCATGTGTGTGCACTTGCAATGTGAGTGCACAAGGAAACCAGAAGAAGCAATCAGACTTCACAGATGTTTGTGAACCACCTGTTACTGGTGCTTGCTAGGAATTATCATCTACAAGAATGGTAAGGTAAATGTTCTTTTCCACTGAGCCACCATCTCTCCAGCCCTGCCCTGCACTCCTAGATTCCCATTCTACATTGATTAGCTAACTTTTAGGAATGAGTTATTTAACAGCATTGCTGTGAGAATGGTGCTGGACAGTTGTTGATGTCTGTATTCAAAAACAAGATACAAAACAATGCTGTTAGTGTTTGTACTCAAAGTACAGCCAAAAGCTGCTGTGTCAACCGGAATCACCCAATGCAAGGCACTGTCAATTTAATATGAAATGACCTACAGCAGGCTCCAACCTGATCTCCACACTTTTGTGTTCATTCTGTGCAAACATCTTACCAGACTGGTGTAATATCATGCTTATTCCATCTACATACTTGATTCCATAGTGCAATGAAAAAAGATACCAAATTGCAAACTCTGAGTCTCATTAAACAGACACAACTGTTCCTGGGTAATTTATCTTGGCAATAATCATTTCAGTCTAATGTTTATAGCCAGCATTCACCACATTCTCCACCTAATATTCAAATGACAGTGACAACGGTCACTCATTACCTCATTAACACAGGGAAGCTCCCAAAATGTTTTCCTTTTATTCTTCTTTCTTGTCCCTAGCCTAGCTGTATCTGGACACTTTTGAACCATTTTCCTTTTACTTGTGTGTGTGTACATGCATGTTCATGTGGGATTAGGAGAGGAACACATGCACATGAGTGTAGAGGCCAGAGATCAACTCTAGATACAGTTTCTCAGGAGTCTTCCACGTCATTTCCTTGAGACAGGTTCACTCACAGACCTGGACCTCAACAGGTAGGCTAGGCTGACAGGCAAGTGAAACCAGTATTGTTGACACATGTATTTCTAACTTCCTGGGTGCCCATGTGTTAGTCAAACATCATTTCTAGATGTATCTGTAAGTTGATTCTGGACATTGCTTTTTAAAATGATGAACAATTAAAGTAAATAACCCTTCCCAATATAAGCGGGTACTACATGCTCTGCTCAGGGCCTGGACAAGACAGGGAAGCATAAACAATAAAGGATTTGTTTTCTGGGTCTGGCTATGTAAGCCAGGATTCTGACTCTGTTATCCATCAGGATTTGCATAGATGGGGCTCCCAGGTTTCAGAACTTCATGCTGGCAGTGGAATTTACCTACCTGGCTTTCTTAATCTTGTTACTACAAAGTACTAGATGCTGTAAGACTGCTTAGTCACTGAGCAAATCTGCATAATAAATCCTTTGCCTCAGCATGTCATTTTTTGTGTTTCTCTAAAAACCCTGGCTACCATCACATGCAAGGGCTTTTTAGGACTTCCTCATAAGTAATTGCCTCTATGATTATAGCAGATATTTTGAGATGATTAAGAGATAACTAAACAAGCTAGTCTTGTTGTAGAGACATATGATATCTGAGGCAGGAGAATGGAAAGTCCAAAATTGCCTTTGCTACAATGAGAGTTCAAGGCAAGATTTCACAACCTAGCAACTTGCTTATCTTTATTTCAAAATTCAAAGCAAAGCTAAACAAGCAAGATGGATGGATGAATGGAAAGAGAGAGAGAGAGAGAGAGAGAGAGAGAGAGAGAGAGAGAGAGATAGACAGAGTGATGTGGGGATGTGAGATCCTGGGTTCAATCTCTAGTACTTAAAGCAATAAAAGAAAAGAGAAAATAAAAAAAAAATTAAGACCTGAAGTAATATGGAAGGACAATCAGCTTAAGAAACAATAGGATAATGCAGCTCTTATAAAAAGTTATATGGGGACTGGAGAGATGGCCCAGGAGGTAAGTGTACCTGCTACTTTTGCAAATAATCTGAATTTGTTTTCCTGCAGCCATGTTAGGTAATTCACAACTCTCTAATATGTCAGCCTCATCGACACTGTCTTCTAGCCTCCAGGATAAGGAACATATGTGTGCACGCACATCTCTGCACATACTCATACACAAACATACTAAAAAGTAATTTAAAAAAACAAGCAAGGAAAAAAGATACAGAGAGTTAAAGAACTGAATTGTTCTAAAGGTGAGAATACAGATATAGCAAAAAGCAAGTAGTGGCGACAGTGAGATCGTCCTACACTCCTACACCGTGTATGCACCAAAAGCAAAGCACACACAAGACAGTGCTAGCACTCTGTGCTAACATGACAAGGAGACAGATTACTGTGTCAACTCCATATCTCCTGAGATGCACAAAAATATTCATTATATTTATGTATTTGTGTCTATGCATACGTATTTGCATCTGTACACAAATGTAAAAACATAAACCACATACCTTCAGTGCAAAAGGAGGTAAAATGAAGGAATCAGATTTCCTGGAAGTAGAGTTATGGGTGGTTGTGTACCACCCACCATCGATGAGGAGGACTGAACTACAGTCCTCTTCAAGAGTAGGAAGTGCTCTTAACCCAGAGCCATCCCTCCAGCACAGATAAAAGTAATTATAAGTGAACCAAAGATAAAATAATTTAAGAATATCAGTTATTAAGAAATCAGAGGATATGTTTTAATTATTTTCTCTATCAACACCAAAGATACCAAACAAACCATTAGATTTAATTTCAGTAAGAAAAGATGATAGCAAAAGAGATGATATTATTGCTCAAGAAAGGAGCACTTAAAATTGGGAGAAGGAAAAGGCAGGACAGCAATTTCTGTTGCTGTCACAAAATATACAATAAAGCAACTTAAGAGAGGCAGAGTTTATTTCTACTCATGGATTTAGAGCACAGTTGATCATGATGAGGGAATCATGGCAGGAGCAAGACAGGGCAGGACGTATTGTATCTTCACCTGGAAAACAGAGAGAGATGAATGCTGGTGCTCAGCCTACTTTCTCCTTTTCATTCAGTCCAGCATCCCAAGCCCAGGAATTGATGCTGCCCACAGTGTCTTCCCACCTTAACTAGCCTAATTTGTAAACACCCTCACAGAAATGTCCATCGGTTTTTCCCTAGATCCTGCCAGTCTGACGATCAGTCTTAAGCACCATAGGCCCAAGGTGGCAGCCCACACTCTTACCTTTACTCTTCACAGTGGAAAGATGTCTACCCCATGGCATCTGCTTAGGTGTACTTCAGTTTTGCTCACAAAATTTAGATTCAGCTCCCTCACACACAAAATTGTTTTCACGTGTTTCTCCTTTGCTTGTAAGCAAAGGTGGCTCTGGGTTATTAATCATTGCTGCAACAGATAGAGCTGACTGGTGAAAACCAATCTCCATTATTTATTTGGGACCATGTTGTGGACTGAGATACCGTATCACCAAAGGAAACAGATGGTTTGTGTGTCTGATAAAAAGCACTTTAGAAAAACATTCCTATCTGCAGTAAACAGACTCTGGATCCAGTGCTTTCAAATGCGATGTTCACAAGGTCATGCTGCAGTTAACCTTTCAGTTATTTGAAATGGAAAATATAAAATATTTGCAACTGGCATTAGGAGATAATATGGTAACATTAGTTCAAAACTATAACCCGATTACACCTAGATTCATATCCCATGCTTAACAATGAAATGCATTATTCATATTTCAGAATGAGCTTGTATTTTCTCACTCCTTAATACTTGCTCTGCCTTCACTGACCTGGCCTATGAGGGTCCAGGATTCACCTTCCCATGTGGAAAAGTTTCCTGAAGAAAAAGCATGTTACCCTACTGCATACTGGGAAATCTTTAAGTGGCTGCTGATACAATTAGACAACTTTGAGTCTTATTCTGAAGATCTATTAATGAGTCTAAAGAGTTCAAAGGCACAGGAGGAGATGAGCATAAACTCCATGCAGTTAGTCCCTGGGACCAGCTTTCAGCAACTTACAGCAGTTTTCTGTCTTTTGAGTTATATTTTGTTAGGGGACAGTAGCTCATGTACATATGGCTTGTCTCAAAATCACTGTATAGCTGAGGATGACCTTGAACTTCTCATCCTGCCTCCAACTTCCTCTCTAGTATTGGGATTACAGGGATACAGCCATGCTTTTTTATTTTATTTTATTTATTTATTTATTTATTTATTTATTTATTTATTATTTTTTGTATTGTAGACAGAACCCAGGGATATGTGATGCATGGTGTGTAATACCTTTATGAAGACTAATAGGAAGCCCTCTTAGCAATTTTCTAAAACAGGAAGGTACAGGCATCATTAGACTCAAATTCAGTTTATCTTCTGTTTTCATATGTCCCTCAGGCTGAACAAAAGTTTTCAAGTAATTAATAACAACAAATATATTAATTCTATAATGTATGAAAGTCTCATGCAATTAAAACACCTGAATCTGTGAATAAAGCTTTCCTGGCACAAATCCATATACACAAGTATCTGTGATGAATATGTATGGCTGTGTGTGTGAAATCACAGAGTCAAGACAATAAGAGAGAAACTATGCAGGCTATCAGGCCTATATAATATTGTTAAGATTACATCTTAATAAAGAGGTCAGAAAAAGAAACATCAGCTCTTATATTTATCAGCATTCTCTAGAGGAACAGAGACAATAAAGAGGATATTATATATATTTAAACATATTTTTTATAATTTATTCACTTTATATCCCTATTGTAGCTCTCTCCCTGGTCTTTTGATGACTGTTTCTATTTCCTTAGGGGATAAATGAGTATTCAATCTGTTTACCTGATATTCAGTCAACTTTGTTAAGGGGAATCTATCAAGAAAATTGCCTTAATCTGCACTTTCAGAATGTTTTTAAAATCATAGCAGGAAAAAAAAATGTAAGACAGAGTTAATATTCATTCTTCAAGATTTTATAAGATTTTTTTAAATGTTGAAAAACATATTCTTTTTTTTTCTTATTAGTTACATTTTGTTAACTCTGTATCCCAGCTGTATCCTGCTCCCTCATTCCCTCCCAATCCCACCCTCCCTTCCTTATCTCCTCCCTGCCCCTTTCCAAGTCCAGTGATAGGGGAGGACCTCCTCCCCTTTCATCTGACCCTGTTTTATCAGGACTCTTCAGGACTGGCTGCAGACTCCTCCTCTGTGGCCTAACAGGACTGCTCCTCCCTTGGGGGGTGGGGAGGTCAAAGAGCCAGCCATTCAGTTCCTGTTAGAAATAGTCCTTGTTCCCCTTACTATGGGAAACCAGTTGGTTACTGAGCTACCACGGGCTACATCCGAGCAGAGGTTCTAGGTTATGTCCATACATGGTCCTTGTTTGAGTGTCAGTCTCAGAAAAGACCCTGTGCCCAGATATATTTGGTTCTTGTGGAGCTCCTATCCTTTCCACATTATACTAACTCCCCTTCTTTCATATGATTCCCTGTACTCTGACGAAGGTTTGGTTAAGAGTCTTAGTATCTGCTTTGAAACACTGCTAGGTAGAGTCTTTCAGATGCCTTCTAGGGTAGACTCCTGTCATATGCTCAATGCACATCCCATTTGTCTTTCTAAATGAGGATTGATCATCTTACCCCGTGTCTGCTTTCTTGATTATCTTTTTTAGGTGTGTACATTTCATTATGTTTATCATATCTTATAGGTCTATATAAGTGAGTATATACAGTGTTTGTCTTTTTCCTTCTGGATATTTCACTCAGAATGATCTTTTCTAGATCCCACCATTTACCTGCAAATTTCATGAATTCCTCATTTTTGATTGTTGAGTAATATTCCATTGTGTAAAAATACCACAATTTCTGTGTCCATTCCTCCATTGATGGACATCTGGGTTGTTTCCAGGTTCTGGCTATTACAAATAAAGCTGCTATAAACGTGGTTGAGAAAATGTCCTTGTTGTTTGCTTGGGCAAACTTTGGGTATATACCTAGCAGTGGTATAGCTGGGTCTTGAGGAAGCACTATTCCTAATTGTCTGAGAAAGCGCCAGATAGACTTCCAAAGTGGTTGTACCAGTTTACATTCCCACCAGCAATGGAGGAGGGTTTCCCTTTCTCCACAACCTCTCCAGCATGTGTTTTCACTTGAGTTTTTCATCTTGGCCATTCTGATGGGTGTGAGGTGAAATCTCAGGGTCGTTTTGATTTGCATTTCCCTGATGGCTAATGAGGTTAAGCATTTCTTTAAGTGTTTCTCTGCCATTCGATATTCCTCTATGGAGAATTCTCTGTTTAGCTCTGTTCCCCATTTTTTAATTGGATTACTTGGTTTGTTGCTTTTCAGCTTCTTTAGTTCTTTATATATACTGGATATTAGCCCTCTGTCCGATAAAGGGTTGGTGAAGATTCTTTCCCAATCTGTAGGCATTCGTTTTGTTTTGATGACAGTGTCCTTTGCTTTACAGAAGCTTTTCAGTTTCAAGAGGTCCCATTTATTGATTGTTGCTCTTAGAGCCTGTGCTGTTGGTGTTCTGTTCAGGAAGTTGTCTCCTGTGCCAATAAGTTCTATTACTATCCTGTCTTTGGGGATATAAACTCATGACATGATCAACTACTAAAGCACCACCATATAATCTCATCACCCTGGGATTTATAATGACTTGCACATAGATTGACCACATAGGCTTATGTGTAAGCTCTTTGGTCTGAAGTTAGTGATACTGTTCTGAGAGGTTCTGGAACCTCTAGGGGGAGGCACCTAGCTAGGGAAGGCAACACTGAAATCAAGTCTTCTGTGGCATTTTGTCCATGAGCTCTCCCTTTTCCTCTCTCTTCCTCCTTCATTTTGTCCACTTCCTTCACAAAGTAAGGAGCTCTTGTGCTGGGCTGGAGGAACGTCAGCAATATCCCAACAGTGTGAGATGGGAAGCAGGAACAGAAGAACACCTAGATGCTCGGGACCCTGACTCAAACAGAAGAGTGGAAAGTACCTGCTATACCTACCAACACATTCACACACACACACACACACACACACACACACACACACACACACACAGAGAGAGAGAGAGAGAGAGAGAGAGAGAGAGAGAGAGAGAGACACTAGTGTCATCTGTTCCAGTGCTATGCTATTCTGTCTAAATATATGGAATGAAATAAAGTGACCCTGATCGGAACTCCCTGAAACGAAGCAAATAAAACTTTTCATTTTGAAAGTTGTTTATTTCCGGCATTGTGTCTAAGAAATAATAAAAATAAAAATTGGTTTAAATTCTATGTAAGAAATGGAATGATACATATTCAAAAGGAAAGCATGCTTCTCTTTTGCTCATTTATCATTTTTTATATAGTTACATTTTTAATGTCTAAAAGAGAGAATTCAGAAATTAAAAGCAAAAACATGAAGCCTGGCAGCCATGCTTTCCAAAAGATGAGTCTGTGACAAGGGATCTGATGGAGGCTCATAGACTATGAGTCTCAGGAGAAGAGGGGATGAGTAAGTCTTAATGGACTGGGCAAGGTGTTCATTGCAGTAGCTGAATTTGGCTAGAAATGGCACCAAAAAAAGGTGGTGGGGTGGGGAGATGGTATAAGCAAACACCCCATTGTCAGAACTTTCTAGAAGTTTACTGTCATGGGTGGTAAAGAACACCATTGAAAATAGTGACAAAAATAAGCATGCTTTCAGAGGTAGGTAGATGGGAAGACAGGGCTTAGGGTATAGTATAACATGGAGGCTTACAAAGGGCAAAAAGATGAAAGAGTGCAGGATGGGAATGCAGCCAGCACTTGGTCCAGGGATCATGGTCCACCATGAAGAAAGTCTTTTTTTGTGCTTGGGCACTACTCTACTGTCCTGATGAGCATTCAGAACTACACTCACCACACAAAATAAGACTTTCATCAGTTGTGAAATGGTTAATTAGTCTGACAAAATTGCTTGGAAATGGGTTTGAATGTTGAATCATTATTTGACTATCTGACAAGTAGCTTTCCTATAAAATAGGTGCTGGTTAACTGTAAGGTTTTCCTTTTATGTTTGTGTCTGTGTGTATACATGTCAGCGTGCATGCATATATGTCTATTGAACTTGCTAAGTGTTAACATATGCACCACTTAAAAACTTGTCTTCCCAAACAATTCTGTCAACTGAAGGCCAAGTATTCTAACATATGATCCTACAGGGGCCATTCTTTTTTAAAATTATTTTTATTTTTTAATTACAGTTTATTCATTTTGTATCCCCCCGTACCTCCCTCCCTCCTCCCCTCCCAATCTCTGTCTTCCCCACCCGTGTCCCTCTCCCAGTCCACTGAAGTCCTCCTCCTCTTCCCTCTGACCCTAGTCAATCAGGTCTTATCAGGAGTGGCTGCATTATCTTCTTCTGTGGCCTAGCAAGGCTGCCCCCCGCACCCCAGGAAGGAGATGTGATCAAAGAGCAGGCCAATCAGTTCACATCAGAGAAAGCCCCTGTCTCCATTACCATGGAGTCCACTTGGATTCTGAACTGCCATAGGCTACCTCTGTGCAGGGGTTCCAGGCCATCTCCATGAGTGGTCCTTGGCTCGAGTAGAGTATCAGTTTCAGAATAGACCCCTGTGACCAGACTTTCAGGATCTGTCGCTGTCCTTGTGGAGCTCCTGTCCTCTCCAGGCCCTTCTAGCTTTCCCTTCTTTCATAAGATTCCCTGTACTCTGCCCAAAGTTTGGCTATGAATCTCAACATCTGCCTCAGTACCCTACAGGGTAGAGCCTTTCAGAGGCCCTCTGTGGTAGGCTACAGGGGGATTTTTATACAAACAACCAAAAAATGTATTTCTAAGGGTTATGCTTTTAGGCAGAGAGTAAAAACTTTTAGTTAACCTAAGCAAAGTGCTCACCTTTATAATTTTATAGGAATACACTATGATCAAGTAGGCTTCATCCCAGGCATGCAGGGGTGGTTCAATATATGGAAATCCATCAATGTGAACCACCATATTAACAAACTGAAAGAAAAAAAAACTCATGATAATCTCCTTAAATGCTGAAAAAGCATTTGACAAAATCCAACATCCATTCATGTTTAAAGTATTGGCGAGATCAGGGATACAGGGCACATATCTAAATAAAGAAAAGGAAATATATAGTAAGCCTATAGCCAACATCAAACTAAATGGAGGGAAATTTAAGGCAATCCCACTAAAATCAGAGACAAGGAAAGGTTGCCCACACTCTCCATATCTCTTCAACATAGTTCTGGAAGTCCTTGGTAGAGCAATAAGACAATTGAAGGAAATCAAGGGGATAGAAATTGGAAAGGAAGAAGTAAAAGTATCACTATTAGCAGATGATAAATTTGTACCTGAGTAACCCCAAAAATTCTACCAGGGAACACCTACAGGTGATAAACACCTTCAGCAAAGTGGCAGAATACAAAATTAACTCAAAAAAATCAGTAGCCCTCGTGTATACAAAAGACAAAAGGGCTGAGAAAGAAATTAGAGAAACAACACCCTTCACAATAGCCACAAATGACATAAAGTACCTTGGCGTAACCCTAATCAAGCAAGTCAAAGACTTGTATGAAAAAAATTTCAAGTCTCTGAAGAAAGAATTAGAAGAAGATGAGAAGATGAAAAGATCTCCTATGCTCATGGCTTGGCAGGATTAACATACTAAAAATGGCCATCTTACCAAAAGCAATCTACAGATTCAATGCAATTCCCATCAAATTACCAACACAATTCTGTATAGAAAAATTCTCAACTTCATATGGAACAACAAGAAAGCCAGAATTGCCAAAACAACCCTCTACAATAAAAGATCTTCTGGAGGTATCTCCATCCCTGCTCTCAAGCTGTACTACAGAGCAACAATAATAAAAACTGCATGGTATTGGTATAGAAACAGAATGGTGGATCAATGGAACCAAATAGAAGACACAGAAATCAACCCACACACTTATGGACACTTGATTTTTGACAAAGATGTCAAAACCATACAATGGGAAAAAAGATAGTATCTTCCACAAATGATTCTGGTCTAAATGGATGTCTACATGCAGAAAAATGCAAATAGATCCATACTTAACACCCTGCACAAAACTAAAGGCCAAGTGGATCAAAGACCTCAACATAAAACCAGACACATTAAATCGGCTAGAAAAAAAAGTGGGGAATACCCTAGAACTCATTGGTACAGGAGAAAACTTCCTGAACAGAACACCAACAGCACAGGCTCTAAGAGCAACAATCAATAAATGGGACCTCATGAAACTGAAAAGCTTCTGTAAAACAAAGGATACCATCAAAACAAAACGAATGCCTAGAGATTGGGAAAGAATCTTCACCAACCTTCTATCTGACAGAGAGCTAATATCCAGTACATATAAAGAGCTAAAGAAGCTGAAAAGCAGCAAACCAACTAATCCAATTAAAAAATGGGGAACAGAGCTAAACAGAGAATTCTCTGTAGAGGAATATCGAATGGTAGAGAAACACTTAAAGAAATGCTCAATGTCTTTAGCCATCAGGGAAATGCAAATAAAAATGACCCAGATATTTCAGCTCACACCCTTCAGAATGGCCAAGATGAAAAACTCAAGTGAAAACACATGCTGGAGAGGTTGTGGAGAAAGGGAAACCCTCCTCCATTGCTGGTGGGAATGTAAACTTGTAGAACCACTATGGAAAGCAATCTGGCGCTTTCTCAGACAATTAGGAATAGTGCTTCCTCAAGACCCAGCTATACCACTCCTAGGAACATATCCAGAACATGCTCAAGTACACAATAAGGACATTTGTTCAACCTTGTTTGTAGCAGCTTTATTTGTAATAGCCAGAAGCTGGAAACATCCCAGATGCTCCTCAACTGAAGAATGAATACAGAAATTGTGGTACATCTACACAATGGAACATTACTCAGCAATTAAAAACAAGGAAATCATGAAATTTGCAGGCAAATTGTGGGAACTAGAAAAGATCATACTGAGTGAGCTATCCCAGAAGCAGAAAGACACACATAGTATATACTCCCTCATATAGACATATAATATAGTATATATCTTCTAAAATCTGTACTCCTAAAGAAACAAATCAAGAAGGAAGACTCTGGCTAAAATGCTCAATCCCCATCCAGAAAGGCAAAGGGGATGGACATCAGAAGAAGGAAAACAGGGAACAAGTTAGGAGCCTGCCACAGAGGGCCTCTGAAAGGCTCTGCCCTGCAGACTATCAAAGCAGATGCTGAGACTTATGGACAACTGTTGGGCAGAGTGCATGGAATCTTATGAAAAAAGTGGGAAACAGTAAGATCTGGAGAGGACAGGAGCTCCACAAGGAGAGCAACAGAACCAAAAAATTTGAGCACAGGGTCTTTCCTGAAACTCATACTCCAACCGAGGACTATGCATGGAGATAACCTAGAATCCCTTCACAGATGTAGCCCCTTGGCACTTCAATGTCCAAGTGGGTTCATAGTAATAGGAACAGGGACTGCCTCTAACATGAACTGATTGGCCTGCTCTTTGAACACCTCCCCCTGAGGGGGGAGCAGCCTTACCAGGCCACAGAGGAAGGCAATGCAGCCACACCTGATGAGATCTGATAGACTAGGATCAGAAGGAAGGAGAGGAAAACCTCCCCTCTAAAGGACTTGGGGAGGGGCATGCATGGAGAAGGGGAAGGGAAGGTGGGATTGGGAAGGGAGGAGGGAGCGGTTTATGGGGGATACAAAGTGAATAAAGTGCAATTAATAGAAATTAAAATTTAAAAAAAAATTTAAATGCAAAAAATGTGACGATTGGTCATATTACCGGAGCCCTCTTTCTTGTTTATCTTCTTTAGGCATATAGATTTCAGTATATTTAACCTATCTTATAGGACTGTATAAGTGAGTATATACCATGAGAGTCTTTCTGCTTCTGGGATACATCACTTAGGATGATTGATTCTAGGTCTCACCATTTGCCTACAATTTTCATGATTTCCTCATTTTTAATTGCTGAGTAGTATTCCATTGTGTAAAAGTACCACAATTTCTGTATCCATTCCTCAACTGAGGGACATCTGGGTTGTTTCCAGGTTCTGGCAATCCTCACTTAGAAAGACAAATGGGATGGACATTGGATGTAGGAGAAAACAAGTAACAGGACAGGAGCCTACAGCACTGGGCCTCTGAAAGACTCTACCTAGCAGTGTATCAAAGCAGATATTAAGACTCATAACCAAACCTTTGACACAGTGCAGGGAATCATATGAAAGAAGGGAGAGTTAGTAAGACCTGGAAAGTATAGGAGAACCACAAGGACCAAATATATCAGGGCACAGGGGTCTTTCATGAGACTGTTTCTCCAACTAAGGCCATGTATGGATATAACCTAGAACCCCTGCTCAGATATAGCCCACGGTAGCTCAGTGTCCAAATGTATTCTTTAATAAGGAGAACAGGGACTATTCCTGACATGAACTCAATGGTGAGCTCTTCGACCCCACCCCTCCAAGGGAGGAGCAGCCTTGCTAGTCCACAGAAGAAGACATTGCAGCCAGGTCTGAAGAGACTTGATAAGCTAGAGTCAGAATGAAGGGGAGAAGGTTGTCCCCTATTAGTGGACTCAGAAAGGGGCAGGGAGAAGATGAGGGAGGGAGGGTGGGATTGGGATGGAAGGAGGGAGGAGGCTATGGGATACAAAGTAAATAACTTGTGCTTAATGTAAAAAATAAATTAAAACAATAAAAAATGCAAAAAAAAGAATACACAAATAGTTTGTGAATGAGTCTCTTCTCATCTCAATGAACATTTTGTAGATACAGTTCTATATAATTTGATCATGTACTTCATTCTTTTAAAAAAAGTGTCTAAAAATGTTGATACACTGGGCAATGTTTCCAAATTTAATTTTTTGAAACACTTTATTAAAGTCAAGCATTATTGTGCAAAACACCATACTATTAAATTCATGAACTAAAGGATAATAATACAATGCCACTTAATTCATGTAATCGGCATTTAGTTAGGTCTCACTACAATTATTTTGCATATAAAGTGATTGAGGAGAGAAACTTCATGTTCAAGTCAAGTGAATGAACCATTCCCAAATCCAAGGCAATTTTCATGTCAGCCAATATGTTGTGTCAGTACAAGGTACCAGTTGCATAGCAGTAGCTTGAATGTCACAACTTTGATGGGATTGCTTTTTTGAGAAAGAAATGCTATGAATAAATTGTCACCTGTGAGAAAGGTGAACATATATATATATGTTCTTGTTGCCTGGACTCTACTCAAAGATTTGCAGCAGCCATGTTGCCTGAGGCATGGTCTCACATTGAAGCTTGCTTAGGGAATAACTTAGAAATGCAGGAAGTGTATTAACCACTTTTTTCAATCTTACAATCCACCAAATCATGTTGGTTCAAAGACAGACAAGACTTCTCTGGCCTATTGTTGCAAGCCTCTGACCCCAGTAAGTCAGGAGACTTCCAGGAGAATTTTGAGTTCTAGAGTAGTATGAGGGACATAGCAAGACCCTGTTTCAAAATAAATATATAAAATAATATGTAAAATAGAAACACTAAATAAAAGAATTTCAATTGCATGTTTATAATGGAATTATAAACAGTTACTATATGAATTTTCTATGGAAGATTCAAAGACAATTAATTTTGTGAATTTCTCTTTTAATTTTTTTCCTTTGATTGAAAATAGATTCTTTTCTCACATAATATATACTGATTAGAATTTTCCCTCCCTCTACTCCTAGTTCCCTTCTGCCTTGCCTCCTATTTGGATCCAGTCTCTATCTGTTCCTCAGCTAAAAAAATACAGGCTTCTAAGATACAATAATAAAATATAACGAGATAAAACAAAAACTAGCACATTAACTTTGACAAGACAAACAAGCAGGAGGAAAACAGCTCCTTTGGTTGAACATTTGGGAATGACATGAAAACACTATAGTTTGTGAATTCTTGGCTGGCATGCTTTTATTATCACCATAATTATTTATTGAAGGACTTTTTATATGAGGGTGTTGATATTGGTGATGCTTTGTGCTACTAATTACTTATCAAGGTACTTGCAGTGGATTCAATCAGAGACTCCACTAAGTCTTCTATTACAGATAAAATAACATCACCATAGCACATTGTAAAGGAATTCAAGTGTAGTCAGAATAAGAAATATGGGATAAGGAATCAGATGCATATAAATCCACTTAGAAATAAAAAAGAAGATAATAAAAAATGATGAGAAAATAAGATTTGCCCAGAACCCTGAAATGTGAAAGAGAAACTGGGGTTGCTATTGAAGAGCTGGAGTCAAAACCTGATGCCTTAAAAACTAACCGTAAGCAAATTCTCCAGCCTCTAATCTAGAATGTTTGGTGGCACCTGGGCAATGAGAGCCTGCCCCATGAGGCCAGGGACAGTATTGAACCTCTAAAGATGCCATTGATTCAGTGTCTGGCAAAAGGGAAGTGTTCCATGCTTACTTTACAATTAAAGCCATGGGTGGCTTTAATTTAAATTGGACAGCTATCACCTGTCCACATAGTTATTTACTTGAAAATCAAGTAAAAATAAAACAAAAAGAAGCATAATTATGCCTTTAAGTTACAAGTACATTCACATATGCTATTTGAAGGTCATATTCAACTTTGTCCCTATTCTAACTCTTAAAAATATTTATTACATTTTTTAATTTGTTTTGTGTTTGTATGTGTATGTATGCATATGCCATGGTACTCATGTGGTGGTCAAGGGAAATTTTGTGGAATTGGTTCTACCCTTCTACTTTTACACAAGTCCAGATGATTGAACTAAAATATTCAGGCTTGATCGTAAGCACTTTTACCTGCTGAATTATCTTACCAACACTCTATTCTATATTTTTATCACATTGTCTGTTATTTCCTACTATTACTAAAAGTATGACAGTAGAAATGCTTGTCAAACTACAAAAATACTCATTCAAGTATATTTTTAGTGCAGAGTAGGTATTCAGTTAATAATAATTCTTCTCTCTCTCAATTTCTGTGTGCATCTTCTTTTATATGTATGGTTCATGTGGGTATACATGTGTATGTATGCATGAGAAAGCCAGAAGCTGAAATTGAGTATCTTCTTTGACTGCTTTTATATTGTTTTATCAGAGAGGATCTCTCAACAAACATGAAGCTTACCAATTCAGCTAAACTGGTTTGCCAGCAACGCCTTCAGATCAGCCTGTCTTCACCCTGTTAGCACTGGAATTATAGGTGCAAACCACTGTGGATGGTATTTCATGTCAGTGTTGGGAACTAAACTTAGGTCTTCATGATTGCACGATCACTGCTCAACGCACTAAGCCATCTCCCCAGCAACCCTGGCTCTTCTTGTACTTATAATGTTCAAGTCCCAGAACTAAGTATTGCATTAGGTTTCATCTCTTCCAGTCTGTGTAAAAAGAAGAATAGATAGTCTCCGAACACTTCTCTAGAGAAAAACAGATCCTTAGAGAACTTAAGACCAATAGTTGCTGCTGCTGATTGCCTGGCTTTCCCTCTCCTATGGAATGGTCCAGGCCTCAGGTTCACAACATTTGCACACAGAGAGATTTCCTAGAAGGAGAATTTGATTTTCCTTGCTTGATTTTCTTTTTTAGAGATAGGCCATCAGACATGGTTTCTTTCCTAAGCAAACTTCACTCACCAGGAAATAAACTCCTAAACTGAAAAATGAGCATTACAGATCTTGACAAGCAAGTGCGATTAACACGAGTGATAACAACACTCACAGCCTAATGCTCTAACACTGTTGCAGAGCTAGCATGGAAGGACTGGACTGAAGAGCAGAGGGCTACTACTGTCCTCCTCCCGAGGGCATTTCCCACAGGATCCTGAAGGGAAAACCAATGAGTCTCGCTCTAGTGGTGGTGTTAATTTCAAGCTCTATCAAATACATGAAATAATAAGTGTAAAATATTTTATCAAAACAAAATTACAAACCTGTTAACTGCTTTGCCAACAGTGAATAAATTAGCCCTTACTTTGTAATTTCCACTGCTCAGGGAAAAAAAAAAAAGATGTTAGAAAGGAAAGAAAGCCTTCAGCTCCACCACCAGCCTTCCCCAGGCCTTGAGGTTCTCTGGCTGTGGCTCTTCTTCACTCCTTCCTATTACAATAGCTAACTCACCTCCCCCAATAACTCAAGCCCATTGTTACTAATTATCGTGTTTGTGGCCTCACTCATGGACTCCCTTAGAAACCAATTTTGCCTCTACTTCAATGATTGCCCCATGACCTTGTGGATGTACTTCAATCTACCAGAGTTCACAAAGTAGAGATTATTCAGTGCATGGCACCTCATCCCTGTCCCATCTCACACCAAAGTTCCTGATCCTGGCATCCTGAATCTACGTTTCTATCAACTTTGTTTCTTATTACATGAACATTTATTGAATTATTTTGTAGGAATGAAAGCAGAGACATAGCATGTGATACATGTGGAAAACAGAAGACAAAGAACAACTCATACCAGTTCTTTTATCGTTCTGCCACATGGTACATGGCATCACAATAAAGGCTTGAGAGGGAGAAGGTTTGTCAGTAAGAACCTTTTCCCAATGAGTCATCTCCCTCAATTTTAAGACTGCTGCATGGGAAATGTGGTAAGTGTCTTCCCAAGTCCCAGGCCAGGTTCTTGGCTAGACACCTGAGTGCTCCCTTGAAGTCAAGAACTGAAGATTCATTAACCTGCAAGTAACCTCATCAAGGCCTCATAGTCTTTGTCAAAAGGAGAGTGCCCCAGATGACTCAGCATGCTCAGGACCTACAGAGGCAATAGCCACTTGCTGACCTCCATGGGCATGAGCCTTGCAAAGACCCACTCTGTGGTGCTGTTCTGCTTCAACTTGGATGCAGGAGGGGCAGTCAAATTTGTGGTTTAGCCTCAGATGATTTGAAAGACCTCCTCCAATGCTTTATGACTTGCTTTTCTGAGATGGAAGACAGCAGAGCATCTCTACCACTCTTCATCCAAGGACAAGACTGTTCTTACCCAGGTGCCTTTTTTTTTTTTTTTTTTTTTTTTTTTTTTTTTTTTTTTTT
>REGO01000381.1:161880-192081 GCA_010120015.1 Rhombomys opimus | reverse complement strand
TTAGTTCTCAATGGAAGTTACTGCTAGACTAGATGAGTCTCTTATTCCCTGTAAACAGGCACTAGATGGATTTTAGTCACAACCTCCAATAACACAGGCCACTCACAAAGGTGAGATCTGGAACATGTGGCACTGCAAGAACAACCCCTCTAGAGAACTTCTTAAGGTGTCGCTGCTCTCTGGGGTACTATAAACTACTGGTACAGTGCTGCATGTGTGTGTCAGGGGTAAGTATCTCAGATGTTACACTGCTGGCATTACAAACATAAGGTCCTGAGTTTGATCCCTTAGGCCTAGGTAAAATGCCCAGGTGTGGTATTTCACACTTGTAATACTAGTGCTAGGAAGGAAGAGACAAAAGAACCTGGGGCTCAACAAACACAAATACATTCTCTCTCTCTCTCTCTCTCTCTCTCTCTCTCTCTCTCTCTCTCTCTCTCACACACACACACACACACACACCTTGAAACCTGAGCTACCAGGGTCAGAAGGGCTTCTGGATCAGTATGAAACTGTTGCAGTGGGTAACAAGTTCAACTTTGGGCTCATCGTCCACTGCTACTAAAAACCAGACTTAAGGGGTAGTTGGTAGAATGTAGAAATCTCTGTACCCTCCTTTTTCTCAACTATTTTTAACCCTTCTCGATTTTGTGTTTGGGCAGGGGGCATGCATGCCATAGTATACATGTGCAGGTAGAGGACAACTTGGTTCTCTCCTTTTATGCGGGTTCTGGGATAGAACTCAGTTTGACAGGCTTGGACATAGTGCCATTAACAGTTAATCACTTCCCTGGCCTTCAACTGCTTTGTTAACCCCATTTCCTCACTGAAGCCACACTTTGCTGACCAAGCATATGCTGCCTAGGCTTCTGATAATCTTGGTACTTAGTGGTAAGCAAAATGGGAAACAGCTGACAAGCAGCAGGTGGAAAAGCCACTCAGATCTGGGTGTAATCATCTGCCCCACCCCATTTTTACTGCACTAATCTCACTGAGTTTCTTCTTTTATTGCCTTAAAATTCAAGCCAACAGGTGTCAAGTTACTTATGAAGAGAGCCTCAATCAACGCTCTCAGCTTTAAGAGCACATTAAAATCTGAAAATCTGTAAATACACATTTCTGGGCTCTTTTTGATATAAGGGAAATTTTGATTCCTTATATTAGGTTGGAGCCTCTGAATTCATTTCCACTGGTTGCTAATTAGCTGCCAAGAAAATGATGATGTAGCTCATATACAGACCATGCTTTAAAGACCACTGAGCTGATTTCTTTGTGTATGTATGGTGTGTGTGCCTCTTGTTATGTGTGCATGTACATTTGTGCATGTTCAGGTAGGATCTAAATTGGATGGCTTCACCTTTTACTCTCTATCCTATTTGTTACTGTACAACCATCTGGAGTTTGCCATTTGTCTAGGCTGGATAGCCCGTGAGACATGGGCAACTACCTGCCTCTATTTCCTCAAGACTGAGGCTATAGTAGTATATCACTATATACAGCTATTTAAATATGGGGTACAAGATGGTGAAATGCAGGTCCTCATGCTAACAAGGGAAATGCTTCACTGACTAAGTGACCTCTGCAAGCACCTGACGTTTACAAAAATGGCTGTTTTTTACCAGCATTGTAGCCACAGATGAGGAGTTAAAAGGCAACTTCATAGATTTAATTACTTCCGTAGATCTACTTAAATTTCCTCACTGCAAGTTTGTTCTGGCTGATATCTTTAAAGTAAAGTATATTGCAAAGAGATGGAAAGATTGCTCAGCCAGTACAGTTTGCCATGTAAGCCTGAGGACATGAGTTTAATTTTTAGTATTTCTTTAAAGAAGCTAGGTGTATTGTAGTGGTTATAACCTCCTATTGGATATATAGGCATATCCTGTGGGCTCACAGCCTGCCAGCCATGCCTACTGAGGAGGTCCAGGCCAATATTTCAACAAACATGGTTGAGAATGCTGGAGGTTGACCTCAGACTTTCAGATGCATACATTCCTGTAAAAGCACGTTCTCATACTTGGCTACCTATGCTCCTAAGAACACCTCTCATAACCACACACAATGCATTCCATTTCTATTCTTGGCCATTATGGCAACTTGTTCCTATCATACCCACATATTTGGGATATGGAACACAGTACAGATGTCAGGTCCTTCTCCAGAACCCCACTCCCACAACACACACTCCCGTTACTTTATCCTGTCCCCGGAAGCCTATGTCCAAAATCAGTTATGTATTCTGACAGAAATCAAAGTGTGAGACTGAGTTATTTCCCCTTCTAGGTGTAGGTTGGAGTTCATTTAAACTATCTCTATTGAAGTAGCTTTGAATATATTATACTCCTTAAAACAAACAGACTGCCTTCATAGAGGTGGCTGTGCCTGCCTGACCAACTCTATGGTTGAAAAACACCAGCAAGATAAAAGAACATCAAATCTATTTAGAGACTTGTCTGTAGGCAATAAACCTCTTGTTTCCTACTTTGAAAAAAACCATTAGAGACTCCGTTGTCTTTAATCTATGTATGCCCATCTCCCTACACCAACTGTGTTTAGTACTCTCTTGCTTGCACTCCTCTTCCACCCCACACTCCCCTGCCTAAGGGATGGTGGAGGCAAAAACATGACTCCACTTTTCTGTGATAAAGGCCAGTGTACTTCATTTTTTCAAACCTCACTTCCTTTCCATAATCTGTTCAGGTATCTCCAACAAGGACATGAATGCTCTGTAAAGAGCACTATTGTTTTTGGTTCCAAGAAGAGAGGGAACTTGTGCACAAGCCACTCTGTTTGTGACACTGCATCCCAGTGTAAGACTTGGGGTCTCACAGCTCAGGAGTTCAAGATGGCACCCTTCCCAGAAACTCCCCCAGACCACGACTCATTGCAAAAGCAAGAGGTTTATTAACCATTGCACAATGGGGTCACCCCTGCCGGTCAGCAAAGAGTGGCACCAGGAGACAAAGGCCTTTAGGTTTTTAAAAGAAAAATTGTGGGAAATTTGAAGTTGCGGTCTTAGCAATTTAGGATTGGATGAGGAAGCTATAAAGTAAGATAATTGGTTAGTCTTAGGTGCTCAAGCTTGGCCAGTCCTGCCAAGTGTGGATGCAGCTGCAATTGAAGGTGGGGTGGTTAGCTCATCCTTGAAGATTGGGGCTGCAGCCTTTTGCCTGGAGGTCAGGAGCTACTCAGAAGAATTGAGGCCATCTGGGTACCTAAGAAACACTATCTTGTTGCTAAGAAACACTATCTTGAAGACAAGGGTCTGGTCATTCTTTTTGCTGAGTGAAGGTCATTGCTTGCTTGCCTTTTTTTTATATCTGTCCTCATAGATAGGGTCACATTCCTTCATTCTCTGGAAAGGTACTAAGAGGCTTTGGCTTAACCTGGACCTAAAAGTCAAAACTATAGGCTTTAGAAGACATATAGGTTACAAAGTTAGTCTAACCCTTTCACAAGGAGAAGCAGTGGGTGAAGGTTGTGGTTTCTTGAAGATGTCCCAATTTTTTGACCTTGTATTAATTATTTATGAGACATGTTAGGACAAATTTAAATAGTTTCTATGCACTTAAATTTAGGAGCCATTTTATATGGCATTATATATTATATGACATATGCCAAATGAAATGAATAATAAGACATCAATTTTAGTCCCTGGAAGATAGGTCAGCCAGGAAACTGCTCACTACATAATTTTAAAAGAACAGAATTCAAATCACAGAGCCCAAGTTACAAAAGCCAAACATGTATAGATTTTAGTATGTTTATCCTATCTTATATGGTTAATACCCATTTATGAGTAAGTATATACCATGTGTGTCTTTCTGCTTCTGGGATACCTCACTCAAGATGATCTTTTCAAGTCTCTACCATTTGCCTGCAAATTTCATGATTTCCTTGTTTTTCGTAGCTGAGTAGTATTTCATTGTGTAAATGTACCAAAATTTCTGTATTCATTTCTCAAGTGAGAGACATCTAGGTTATTTCCAGCTTCTGGATATTACAAATACATCTGTTATGAACACAGTTGAGCAAATGTATTTATTGTATACTTGAGCATATTTTGTTATATGTCTAGGAGTGGTATAGCAGCAAGGAAGACCAAAGGAAAGATGTTAAATCCTCATTCATAAGGGCAAACACAATAAACATAGGAAGCAGGGGAAGACAGGGAACAGGACAGGAGCCTACCACAGATAGCCTCTGAAAGACTCTACTGATAGAGATATTGAAGGAGAAGCTGAGACTCATAGTCAAACTTTGGACAGAGTGCAGGGACTCTTATGAAAGAAGGGAGAGCTAAAACACATGCAAGAGACAGGAGTTCCAAAAGGGGACCAACAGAGGAAAAAAAAAAAAAACTGAGCCCTGGGACTCTGAAGAAAATGACACTCCAAACAAGGACAATGCATGGAGAGGACCTAAAACCCTATCTCAGATGTAACCCATAGACACAGTCTCCAAGTGGGGTCGAAAGTAAGGAAAGGAGGGACTTTCTCTGTCATGAACTCAGTGGCAGACTCTCTGATTACCTCCCCCTGTGGGGTAAAGCCTTGCTAGGCCACAGAGGAAGACAATGCACCCAGTACTGATGAGACGTGATATGCTAAGGTCAAATAGAAGGGGAGGAAGACTTCCTCTATCAGTGGACTAGGGGAAGGGCATAGGAGGAGAAGAAGGAGGCAGGCTGGGATTAGGAAGAGGCGAGGGAACAGGCCACAGTCAGGATAAAAATTGAATAAATTGTAATAAATGATAATAATAACAAAACAACAACAACAAAAAGCCAAGCACGGTGAAGTACACTTGCAATCCAAGATCTGGGGAAGTGAAGTCAGGGAGGTCCCTGGGCCTCACTAGCTGCCCATCCTGGCTTAGTTGAAAAGCCTCATATCCAGTTATGTGTCCTTGTCTCAAAAGATAAGATGAATGACTCATGAGGAATACTTGACCCCCCGTGTGACATATATGTACATATATCTGTGCACATGTGGTTCTTGTACACGAACATCTAAACACACAGATAATATATGAAGACTCTTAAGCTCATTGGAAAGTAAACACACAGCTGTAATTTCAACATGTGAGCCTCTGAACTGGTTCTTAGAGAGTGATGTACCATCTCCTTTTGTGCTTGGGAAACTTTTCTGAGTTAAGACCTGACCATGTTCTCACAGGTTATGTGGATTATGAGTACATGCCGATGGGCAGAAAGGGTTATTGGTCATTTCATTCCTTTGAAGGTGGTGAAAAAAGTGTGCCTTCTAGAAGTTGGTTACTACACCCTTGAGAATTTCTCCCTTTTGAGCTTAAGTATAAACACTGATGTTGCTTGTCTGCAAGGGGTGGGCCATTGTTTATTAACAGGCTGTTGCTGAGAATCACTTAAGAAAAGTGGTCTTTGAGATGTTTGAGTTCATTATTCAGTATCTTTCAACACTGCACTAGGGATTACCTAGCATGTAGTATTTGAAAACGTACTAGACAATTAATGTGAAGCTCAATGTCAGGTTCTCTCTTTCACGTGGCTGGAGTGTGGTGGGGTGTATCTACGAGGGAAGACTCGGTTTTGTTTTTCACTGACCTTTCTCTATTTCATTTTATTAGATTAATTCTCTGTTCGCTTTTAAATGCATGTGTCTGTGTTTGTGACTGTATGCTCTGTGTGTGTGTGTATGTGTGTGTATTTTTGAGAGACCTTTTTCCACTAGCCTGGAACTGGCTGACCAGGGAGCCCCAAGAGTTTGCATGTCTTTCTTTGCTCAGTGATGTGATTACAAGTGTGTGATAACACAGAGAGCTTCCTTTATTGTGGGTTGTAGGAATGAAACTCATGCTTGTGAGTTAAACGCTTTGCTGATGAGCCAACTTCCAGGCTCTTTTTGTCTCTTTTACTGACACAACTTAAAAATTTTAAAAACAACACATTTATTTATTTATTTATTTATTTAAGATTAGCCTGTCTTGCCATTGGTAAGAGTTGTCCAATAAACAGAAATAACGCACTCACTGAGACAAAGCCATGAGAAGTATCAAGCCTGCAGACAGAGACTTGGGGTCCATGCATTGGCATGATGCCCATCACAGTGAATTCGCTAATACTGATTGGCTGCTCATTCTAGGGCATAAGTCTGTTTACTTGTACTAAACAAAAATGTTGTATAGCAAATACCAATGACCCAGTCAACCTATGTCACAAGCCATTAGAGTGCACAGAAAAATGTAACGGTCCCCAGCTGTAATCTTAGCGCTCAATAGGTTGAGGCAGGAGGATCCCACAATCAAGAGTAGTCTGGATGTCTATAGAAAAGACCCTGTCTCAAAATCAAAAGAAGAATGTTGGGAAAATGAACATCAAAACCAAAGTACATACACCTGTGAAAGTTAAGTACTTATTCAACACACAGATATGAACGTGGTTACCTATTTGTCTTATAAGAAAGAAGAGTTGGTATGGACTCACATAATGACTAGTGAATATTTTCCTTTACTTTTTGATAACAGAAAATAACTGAATACATTATAGCAGAGATATTGTAGAAGATTACTTACTTAAAAACAAACCAAACAAAATCACCAAACAACAAAAACATCTTTTCTGTCTCCTGTTATTAGCAAGCATTTATGCATATATGAGTTTTCCGCTATTTGTCTGATTATTAAATATTTTTCCTGTTTTGAACTGGTTGTAACTTCCATGAAATTCATGTGTTTATTGTATTTTCAAACAGCAAATTTAATAATGTTGTAGTCTTATAAAAAAAAGCAAATATTGACTGTTTATTTTACATTCTCAGAGTGAATCCATGATATTTAGACTAACATGTTCCCCTTTAATATAAATAAATAAATAAATAAATAGGAAAGTATCAGGGCAGACAAGCTGGCCCAATTGCAGAGTGAGAACCTGTTGTCCCAACTGATGTCCCTGCTCAGTGCTGCTTGTTTTAAGATGAGCTGTGTTAATAGGAAATGTTAAGGGTGGAGCATGGGGTAAAAATGTTACTGCAGTGACAAATTGCTACAGGGGCAAGAAGAACAAGTACAGTCACACCATGCAGGGCCACAAACAGGGCTACTCTTATGGGTCAGTGGCAGAGTATGCAGAGGGAAACCACGGGGAAGAGGCACTGTGTGTGTGCTTGTGTGTGTGCTTGTGTGTATTCATGTCTATGTTTGTGTATGAGTATGTGAGTGCATGTGTGCACCAGTGCTTTGATTCATGCACGTGTGTGTATGTGTATGTATGTGAGGGAGTGAGAGAGAAAGAAAGAGTGCAAGAGAGAGAGAGAAAGAGAGAGAGAGAGAGAGAGAGAGAAAGAGAGAGAGAATTACCTCCCATAAGGGGACCAAGGTTGGAACACTTGGTCCCGTATTTGTGATGCTGCTTGGGGAGATTATAAATTGCTTTTGAGGCATGTCTTATTACAGGAAGCATATCACAGGGATAGCTTTTGAAGTATGATAGGCCCCTCTACCTCTTGCTCTCAAACTCTGCTTCCTGTGTGTAGACCAAAATGTGGCCAGTATACTGCTTCAGCAACCTACTACCAAGCCTTTGTGTCATTCCAGACTTCCCCCCGGAACCATGAGCCGAAACAAAATCTGCCTTCAGTAAGTTGTTTTGGTTTTGGTCACCGTATTTTATCATAACAAGAGAGAAGTCATGAATATAATGATGTATTTTATGTGATTGTGTTTGCTAAGGGAGGCACATACACCACTTATGGGTGTGGACACCAGAAGACAGACTCTGCTTTCAGTCCTTGTCTTCTACCTAGATTGAGACAGAGCCTTTGTTGTTTACTATTGCTTAACACATGCTAGGTATTTCATGAACTTCCAGGAAGTTTCTTACTTCTATCTCCCACTTTACCATAGGAACATTGGATCATAGAAGCATACAGTCGATGCAAAAAAAAAAAAAAAAATCCCAAACTCATGCTGAAGTTACAGAGTCTCCTGCAATAAATAGACATGGGTCTCTAGTTTCCCTTGGGAGGCCCTATAAACTGGGTTCCAGTGTCAATAAAGAGATTACAGTAATAAAAGCAGCAGCTACAGTACGGTAGATGAATGAGACAGTACGGTACCAGGAATGAGACATAAAGATTTTAAGGCGAAAAGCAAAACTTTTCACCTTGGATCTCCTTTTATTTTTCTGGTATCTGAAGATGTACCTACATTTGCAGAGAGGGTTAGCACTTCAGAAACTTGTCAAGACAACCACTCACAGATGTGCTAAGCTGCTTATCTTTAAGTTGATTCCAGATCCTCTCATGCTGACAACCAACTGCATAAGATTTATGTAGTGCTATTTTTTCCATTTCTTTTAAGTATATTATGTGAATTAAGCTATTATTTTCAATAGTAAATTAATTAATTAAATTATCTTCATAGCTCAATTTTATATACTGAAAATGAAGCTAAAACAGGATGAAAATAAAACTGAGTAATATTTTTATATTAATAAAAAAGAAAAAATTAACTGATTACTGTTTTTATTAATGCGACAGTATTTAATAAGTTATTTTTTTCTTTTTTATTAATTTTTATTTTTTTATATTAGAGATTATTTTACTTTGTAGCCCAGCCATAGCTACCTCCCTCATTCCCACCCAATTCCACCCTCCCTCATCTCCTCCCTGCCCCTTTCCAATATTTTCTTTTTTTAATTACAATTTATTCACTTTGTATCCCAGCTGTAGCCCCTTCCCTTGTCCCCTCCTGACCCCCTCCCACCCTCTTGTCCTTCAATGCCCCTCCCCAAGTCCACCGATAGGGAGGTCCTTCTTTCTTTCCATCTGACCCTAACTTATCGTGTGTCATCAGGACTGTCTGCATTTATCAAAGAGCCAGCCATTGAGTTCATGTCAGAGACAGCTCCTGTTTCCTGACTAGGGAACCCACTTGGAAACTGAGCTGCTATGGGCTACATCTGTGTAGGGAATCTAGGTTATCGCCATGAATTGTCCTTGGTTGGAGTATCAGTCTGAGAAAAGACCCCTATGCTCAGATTTTTTGATTCTGTTGCTCTCTTGCAGAGTTCCAGTACCCTCCAGGTCTTTCTGTCTCCCCTCTTATTTCCTAAGATACCCTGCATTCTGCCCAAAGTTTGGTTTGAGTCTCAGCATTTATTTTAATATCCTGCTGGATAGAGTCTTTCAAAGGCCTTCTGTGGTATGCTCCTGTTCTGTTCCCTATTTTCTGCATCTTCCAAGGTCTATCCCATTTGCCTTTTTGAATGAAGATTGATCATCTTACCTAGGGTCTCCCTTCAGGATTAGCTTCTTTAGGTGTAGAGTTTTTAGTATGATTATTCTTTATTGAATGTCTAATGTATTTATTTCTTAATTGAAGGGCATCTGGGTTGTTTCCAGATTCTGGCTATTACAAATAAAGCTTCCACAAACATGGTTGAGCAAATGTCCTTGTTGTATACTTAAGCATATTGTGGACATATGCCTAGGTGTGGTATAGCTGGATCTTGAGGTAGCACTATTCCTAATTATCTGAGAAAGCACCAGATTGATTTCCAAAGTAGTTGTACAAGTTTACATTCCCACCAGCAATGAAGGAGGGTTCCCCTTTCTCTACATCCTCTGCAGCATGTGTTGTCACTTGAGTTTTTGATCTTAGGCATTCTGATGGGTGTAAGATGAAATCTCAGGGTTGTTTTGATTTGCATTTCCCTGATGACTGGGATGTTGAGAATTTCTTTATGTGTTTCTTTGCCATTCTGTATTCCTCTGTCGAGAATTCTGTTTAGTTCTGTACCCCATTTTTTAATTGGATTACTTGATTTATTGCTTTTAACTTCTTGAGTTCTTTATATTCTAGATATTAGACATCTGTCAGATATAGACCAGCACCATTTGTTGATGATGCTGTCTTTTTTTCCAATGGTTTTGGCATCTTTGTCAAAAATCAGGTGTCCATAAATGTGTGGGTTTATTTCTGGGTATTCTATTTGATTCCTTTATACACCAGTCTGTTTCTATGGCAACACCATGCAGCTTTTATTACTGTTGCTCTATAATACAGCTTGAGATCAGGGATGGAGATACCGCCAGAAGATATTTTATTGTAGAGGATTGTTTTTGCTATTCCGGATTTCTTGTTATTCCATATGAAGTTGAGATTTTTTTTTTTCAATTCTGTAAAGAATTGTGTTGGTGTTTTGATGGGAATTACATTAAATTTGCATATTGCTTTTGGCAATATGGCCATTTTTACTATGTAAATCCTGCCAAGTCATGGGCATGGAAGATCTTTCCACTTTCTGATACCTTCTTCAATTTCTTTCTTCAGAGACTGGAAGTTTTGGGTTTTTTTTTGTTTGTTTGTTTGTTTTTTTCATACAAGTCTTTGACTTGCTTGGTTAGAGTTACAGCAAGGTGCTTTATATCTTTTGTGGCTATTGTGAAGGGTGTTGTTTCTCTAATTTCTTTCTCAGCCCACTTGTCTTTTGGATACAAGAGGACTAATGATTTTTTTTTTTTAGTTAATTTTTTATTCAGTCAATTTGCTGAAGGTGTTTATCAGCTGTAGGTGTTCCCTGGTTCAACATTTGGGGTCACTCATGTATACTATCATAGAATCTGCAAACAATGATACTTTGACTTCTTCCTTTCTGAACTGACTTCCACTGACCTCCTTTAATTGTCTTATTGCTCTAGCAGGACTTCGAGAACCATGTCGATGAGATTTGGAGAGAGTGCCAGCCTTGCCGGTTCCCTGATTTCAGTGGGATTGATTTATGTTTCTCTCCGTTTAATTTGATATTGGCTATAGGCTTGCTGAATATTGCCTTTACCATGTTTAGTAAGTGCCTTGTATCCCTGATCTCTCCAGGATTTTAAACATTAATGAATGTTAATGTTGGATTTTATCATATGCTTTTTCAGCATCTAAGGAGATTATCATGTGTTTTTGTTGTTGTTGTTGTTTCAGTTCGCGTATATGGTGGATTATATTGATGGATTTCTGTATATTGAACCATACCTCCATATCTGGGATGAAGCCTACTTGGTCATAGTGGATGATATTTTTGATCTTTGATGGATTCGGTTTGTGAGTATTTTTTTTTTGAGTATTTTTGCATCAATCTTCATAAGAGAGATTGGTCTATAATTCTCTTTCTTAATTGGGCATTTGTGTGGATTAGTTATCAAGGTGACTGTGTCTTCATAGAATGAATTTGGTAATGTTCCTTCTGTTTCTATTTTGTGGAATAAATTGAAGGTTATTGGTGTTTGCTCTTCTTTGAAGGTCTAGTAGAATTTTGCACTGAAACCATCAGGCCCTGTTTTTTGTTTGTTTGTTTGTTTGTTTTGTTTATTTTTGGATGGGAGAATTTGATGGCAGCTCGCAATTTCCTTAGGGGATGTAGGACTATTTAATTTATTTGCCTGGTCTTGATTCACTTTAATAACTGGAATTGATATAGAAAATTGTCTATTTCAGATAGCTTTTCAAATTTTGTGGTGAATAGGCTTTTGAAGTAAGACTTAATGATTGTTTGGATTTCCTCAGTGTTTGTTGTTTGTCCCCCTTTTCATTTCTGATTTTGTTGATTTGGATAGTGTCTTAGTTACTTTGGCAAAAGGTTTGTCTATCTTGTTGATTTTCTCAAAAAACCAGCTCTTGGTTTCATTGATTCTTTGAATTGGTTTACTTGTTTCTAATGTATTAATTTCTGCCCTGAGTTTGATTGTTTCCAATAGTCTACTCCTTTTGGCTGTGTCTGCTTCTTTTTTTCCTAGTGCTTTCAGGTGAGCCATTAAGTTACTTGTATGAAATGTTTTGAATTTTTTCTTGAAGGCACTTAGTGCCATGAACTTTCCTCTTTGCACTACTTTCATTGTATCTCATAATTTGGGGTATGCTGTGCCTTCATTTTCATTGAATTCTAGGAAGTATTTAATTTCTTTATTTCTTCCCTGACTCAGCTGTCATTGAGTAGCGAGTTGTTCAGTTTCCATGTAGGTGCAGGCTTTTTGCTATTTCTGTTGTGGTTGAGGTTAAGCTTCTTTCCGTCATGGTCAGATAGGATACAGGGTATTATTTCAATCTTGTATCTGTTGAGGTTTGCTTTGTGACCAACTATATGGTCTATTTTGGAGAAGGTTCCATGAGGTGCTGAAAAGAAGGAATACTCATTTGAATTTGGGTGAAAAGTTCTGTAGACATCTACTAGGTCCATTTGATTTAGAACCTCTGTTAGAGTCATTGTTTCTTTTTTTATTTTCTATTTTGTTGACCTGTTTTTATGTTAAGAATGGGGTGTTGAAGTCTCCCACTATTAATGTGTGGGTATCTATGTGTGGTTTAAGTTTTATTAATGTTTCTTTTAGAAATGTGGTTTTCCTTGTATTTGGAACATAGATGTTCAGAATTGTGATGTCTTCTTGGTGGAATTTTCCTTTGATGAGTATGAAATGACCTTCTCCATCTCTTTTGATTAATTTTGGTTGAAAATCTATTTTATTAGACATTAGAATGGCTATTCCTGCTTACTTCTTGGATCCATTTGCTTGGAAAACTCTCTTCCAGCCATTTACTCTCATGTAATGTCTATCTTTGTGACTTAGGTGTGTTTCTTGTATGCAACAGATTATTGGGTCTTATGTATGAATCCATTCAGTTAGTCTGTGTCTTTTCATTCGACAGTTGAGTCGATTGATATTGAGAGAGATTAATGACTAGTGGCTGTTAGATTCTTTGATTTTGATGCTGGTTGTAGTAGTCTGTTTGTGTGCTTGGCTACTTTTTGTTTTGCTGTACTGAGGTTATTTATTTCCTGTGTTTTCCTGTACGAAGTTAGTTTGTATTTTTGGGTTATATTTTTCCTTCTAGTATCTTCTGTAATGCTGGATTTGTGGGTAGGTATTGTTGAAATTTGTTTTTGTCATTGAAAATATCTTGTTTTCTCCATCTATAATGATTGAGAGTTTTGCTGGATATAGTAGCCTGGGCTGACATGTGTTATCTTATGGTCTGCATAATATCTGTTCAGGCCCTTCTGTCTTTCATAGTCTCCATTGAGAAGTCAGGTGTGGTTCCGATGGGTTTGCCATTATATGTTACTTGGCCTTTTTCCCTTGCAGCTTTTAGTATTCTTTCTTTGTCCTGTAATCTTACTGTTTTGATTATTTTTTAATTCTTAATTAATTACACTTTATTTATTTTGTATCCCCCCTGTGTTTCCCTTCCTCTTCCTGTCCCAATCCCTCCTTTCCTCCACCCTCTGCATGCATGCCCCTCCCTAAGTCCACTGATAGAGGAGGTCTTCTCTTCCTTCCTTCTGATCCTAGTCAATTAGGTCTTATCAGGAATGGCTGCATGGTCTTCTTCTGTGGCCTGATAATGCTGCTTCCCCCCCAGGGGGAGGTAATTAAAGAGCAGGCCAATCAGTTCATGTCAGAGACAGTCCCTGTTCCTTTTACAATGGAACCCACTTGGATACTGAACTGTGGCTACATCTGTGCAGGAGTCTTAGGTTATCTTCATGCATAGTCCTTGGTTGGAGTATCAGTCTCAGGAAAGACCCCTGTGCTCAGATTTTTGTTCTGTTGCTCTCCTTGTGGAGTTCCTATCCTCTCCCGATCTTACTGTTTCCCACTTCTTTCCTAAGATTCCCTGCACTCTGCCCAAAGGTTGCCCATAAGTCTCAGCATCTGTATTGGTAGTTTGAAGGGCAGAGCCTTTCAGTTGTCCTCTGTATCAGGCTCCTGACTTGTTCCCTCTTTTCTCCTTCTTCTGATGTCTATTCTCTTTGCCTTTCTGGATAGGATTTGAGGATTTTAGCAAGACTCCTCCCTCTTGATTAGTTTCTTTAGGTGTACAGATTTTAGATTATTATGTGGCAGGAGGATTTTCTTTTCTGGTTTAATTTGATAGGTGCTCTGCAGACCTTTTGTATGCTTATTAGGCCTCTCCTTTAAATTGGGGAAATTTTCTTCTATGATTTTATTGAAAATATTTTCTGGACCTTGGAAAAAGTAATCTTCTTCTTTCCTCTATTCCTATCATTCTTAGATTTTTGTCTTTTCATGTTGCCTTGGAATTCTTGGATGTTTTGTGTCAGGAATTTTTTAAATTTAACATTTTCTTTGATGGACACTTGGATTTCTTCCATTGTATCTTCCACATCTGAGATTTATTTTTCCATCTCTTGTAGTCTATTCGTTATGCTTACCTCTGTAGTTCCTGTCTTCTTCCCTAAGTTCTTCCTCTCCATAATTACCTCCATTTGTGCTTTCTTTAATTTTTCTAATTCTATCTTCAGATCTTGAACCAATTTGTTGATTTCCTTCACCTGTATGACTATATTTTCCTGTTTTATCTTCAATTCCTTCATCTGTTTGTTTGAACATTCCTCTGTTTTTTTTTTTTTTATTTCTTTCAATGATTTAATTATTTCCTCTCTGAAGGCCACAAACTATTTGGCGACATGTTTTACTTCTTTACAGATTGTCATACTCTGCTTGACTTTATCTTCCTCTATTTATTTACAGATAGACCTAATCTGTTTTATTTTATCTTTTTTTCTTTCTTTACCCATTTTGTTTTCTCCATTATCCTCTTCATAAGCATAGATGTAAGTTAATCTTCTTTAATTTCACTTAAGATAGGGTGTCCAGGTCTACTTGCTCCTGGATAACTGGGTTCTGGAGATGTCATATTGCTTTGGATTTTGTTGGTTGTGCTTTTATGCTGGCCTCTACCCATCTGGATGTCTCAGGTGTTGGCTTTAGTCTCTGGTGCCTGCTCAAATCCTGAGGTGTGGAGAATGCCTGTGGAAGTAAGATGGTTATTCCTGATGGCTTTTACAGTATGGTCCCAAATGGCCAATGCTTGTCAGGAATTTCCACAGCTCACCTCAGGCTTATAGACCTGTGTTGTAGGTATTATCATTGGTATTCAGGGGGGCTCTCCTCTCACCAAAAGTAGTCCTGAAGACAGCAGCAGTACCACTAGGTTTCTTGCTTTGAATTTAGTGGGCTGCTGCTGCTGCTCTTACACTGTGTTTGCTGGGTATAGCCCTCTTGAAGAACCAGGGAGCCCTGCAGTTTAGTCAGTTTGGCTGGGAGACAGGTTGCACCTTGGAACAGTGTCTGGAGGCTGTTCCTGTGAATCTCAGGCTTCTGTAGGTCTGAGGTTACATCTCTGTGCCCCAAATGCCAAGCAATAATCAGTGTAAGATGAGCAGTGCACTCTTGTATGCGGCAGGAGGATAGAGCCAGGAGCCTGTGGGAACCCAGAATATTTTCTGGAAATTAGCTGGGTATCCTGAGGTCAGATCAGACCTGATGTTTCCCTCACCTTGAGGTTTCCTCCCTACAGGGAGACCCTGTCTGTGGTGTTTTGGGGTCCACAGTTAAGTCTGGGATGGTGAGTAGAGTATGCAGTTACAGGTGAGTGGCTCTGTGCTAGTGACTGGGCTCCTACTGGAACTCTCGAACTTTTCCAAGAACTTTTATTTGGAGGTGATGGGTTTGGCTGAGTTCCCTGAGGTTGAACTTGCTGTTTCCTACTGTGTGGGGTTTCCTCCCAACAGGGAAACCCAGTCTGCAGTGCTGTGTGGACCACTGTTCTATCTGGGATGGTGAGTTGGTTGCACAGATGTGTCTCTAGGCTGGCAACTGAGTACCTGCTGGGACCCAGAAAATCTTCCAGGTTTAGCTGGGTGACCTGAGAATGGACCTGATTTCTTCCCACATCATGGGGTTTCCTCTCACCTGGGAAACACAATAGCTGGTGTTTTAGGGCCCAGAGTTTGGTTTGTAGGTCGCTGTGCACTCACTGTTGTCCTGTTCATCCAACACAGTGTGCTACTAATGCTGCCATTTTGGATTCCAAAACTGAGTAATATTTTCAAACCAAGACAATTAATAATGTTGACTTTGGGCATTAACCTGACTCCAAAAACTAATATTGACTCTACGTTGACTAAAAGAAAATTGTCATCCAGCTTCTCCTTTCTATTGGTGTGATAAAACAGAACAAAAACAACTTAGGTAGTAGAGGGTTGATATCAATTTAAAGTTCCAGACACATTTAAGGAAGCTAAGGCAGGACACAGACATGGCCACATACCAATCTAATCTAATCAACTGAAGTTTTTCCTCTTCAGAGACTCTAGGCCATGTTAAACTGAGCGTTAATGCTAACCAGGAAACCCATGTTACCTTAGATGATGCTATATCTATTAGTATTGACAAAATCTAGGACAACTTTAATTTCACACTGAGTGATCAATACTGAACTTTTTCTTTTGTTAAAATGTGTTTGTGTTTTCTATAACTATCTTGTAAGAACTATATTTGTATAAATTAGCAGATTAGATATCAGTACTAGAGGAAAGATGGGAGATTCTAGCAAAATACTGTTCAAGAACCCAGCAGAAATTGCAGCAGCATCTGTACATGCCAACTGCTGCTGGTTTGGGTTTGTATCCCGGCAGGTGATGGAAGTAAGGCTCTGGGGAAAAGGGACATTTTTACAAACCAAGATATACAAATGACCCTGGATCATATGACTGTAATCAAAACTAAACATGTAAACTCTGGGAGGATAGATCAGTTTATAAACTGTTAATGCTCATGCCTAAGGATTGGAGTTCTAGTTCCCAAGACCTATGTAAAAAATCTTGGGACAGAGGTGCACACTTGTCATCCCAGTGTTGATAAGACAGAGACAAGCAGATACTTCAAGCTCAATGGACAAATAGCCCAGGTAGATCAGCAAGCTCCAGACCTGTGAGGGACCCACCCTATCCTTTTGCTGAACAGTATTTCATGTGGACCTTGGGCTTCTACATTTAAGTACACATGTGCACACACAAACATGTACTAACATGTGGGCACATGGGTTTACACACATATGCTCATGTATTCACACACACGATGGATTCTCTATTAATTATGCTGGGCAAGGTCATAGGTTGTGAGATGTTTCTCTAAATTGAAGAAAATAGCTAAGCCTAAAGCTGTTGCTCACACCTCTTGGCAGCCACTTCACATGATAGAGTGAAAGATTTTTGTGAAGCAGACAGAAAGCAGAGTGGCTAAGTACCTTTCCACAATGGCCCAATTAGTACATTTGGAGTGGTATTGCCATTAAGTATCAACTACACATGGAGTTCTGTAATTTTTTTTTATTAATAGACAAAGAAGCAGTCAGTGTAAGATGAAAATCTTTAATTGGAAGCTGGGAGAACTGAAGGAATGAAAGACCACTTCTGTTCACAGCTGACTTTTGCTCAAAGAGTTTAATTCAACTGCTTTTACACAATGACCCTTTAAAACCATGAACAGTGGGGGAAATGTTTCTTTATGTTACCTGTTATTAACTTCTCAGTGATGGCCACGTGAGCTTAGAGTAGACTAAGATACAATAGGGTAAGAAGAGGGTTGAACTGGGACCTCCTCCTATTAAAGGATTTCAGAACAATTTTGCAAACATTGATTTAGAGCTTTAGCCGCCAAGACCAGAATGAGTCATCTGGTGATGAGCGCAGTTGCAGATAGCAGAGAGCAATGGCAAAGAGTAGACTGCCTGCATCCATTTAACAGCTAACAGACCACACGACAAAAGGTTACTCTGTGTTGTGGCAGATGCCAAGGACAACATGGCACAGTCCTCTGATAGCAGCAGAACTCAGCCTGTATAGGAACCTGAAAGCACACTCACAGTCATGTATAGAAAGCCATCTTTTCCTCTTTAGATGTGTTTGGCATCCTTATCATTCCTAGTCTTTTCTTCTATAAATAATGCATTCTCTGTCTCTCTCTGTCTCCTCAGTCTTTTTATCTTGCTCTGTTTCCATTTAACTGTCATCCATCTAAAATTTTGCAATTTCATCTGTACCACCTCAAATTGAATGGCTGTGATTTCAAAACACATACTTATTTAATTTAAAAATATACTATTTACTTGTTTAATATTAAGAACATTTGGGGTGGCATATCTAACTTTGTTTCTAATAACTCTGCTGTCTACCATCTTAGACCACTAATTTCTTAATGGCAGTATTTTATGGTAGAATGTACTATAGATATTGTGATGTCACTGGTTGTAAGTTAGGGCACGACAGAACCACATTGCTGTGCAACCGTCATCACCAGTCCTCCCTAAACATTCTTTTCTTCTATCATGTAAGCACCAGAGTCAAAGTCAAGTGCAGTGAACAATGTTAATGCTTCCATCTCTACCCTGTCAAATGCCTCACATAAGAGACTTCCTCTGTGTTAGTAACTGGTTTTAAAAAGAGTTTCCTTCACATTCTCCCAACCTGAATCATATAGCAGAATTACATAACATGCCCATAATCCCTATGCTTTGTATGGAAGAAGGGCAGTCACAGGTCTGAATTAAGTATAGTGTGGTGAGTTCAGGAAAGTCTGCTAGCTGCAGTGTTTTCCATTCCTTTCTAGATGGATAATAGACTTGCTTCATTACTTTGTTCTTGAAATAATACAGCAATAAATACAAATGAATAAATAATCCAGAGCATGTATACACAGAAGAATTACTAGATTGTGTGTATAGTTCTATGATTGATTTCATAATGAACAAAATTTATTCCACTCACCATTTCAAGCATACTGTTTTACATTACTAACAAGGCTCAAAGACTTTCAGTCTCTCCACATTTTCTAAAAACTTGTTGATTTTCTCTTTTTGAGTTGTTACTAGGTTTTCCTATTTTCGATAGGAGATTTTAGACAGAAGATAGTCTTCAATTTTGTTCATTGCCATTGGATTCAATTATTTCCAGTGCTGTTTATGTCCTTAGTTTCTTTATTGATGATCTGTCTGGGTGATCTAGACATTATTGGAAGTAGTATGTTGAGGCCCTATTCTTTTATTGTAGAACTATTTATCTTTTTGAGGCTGCCAATTTACTTGCCTGTATTTTTTAACTGATGTTTGGTTCAAGACTATTTTCAATTATTATCGATTCTTTGTGAATTTACAGTTTTATTTGCAGTGCAAGATCTCATTCTTTTATCTCCTGGTAGAGTTTTTGACATTAAACCTGTCTGATTTTTAGACAGTACATATGCTTCTGTTCAGTTAATATTTGAGTAGAAAATATTTTTTCTTCACAATTTATTCATTATATATCCCTATTGCGCCCCATCCCTCAACTTTCCCAGTCTCACCCTTCCTCCTTCTTCTCCACATCCCTTTCCCCTAGTCCTCTGAAAGGTGGAGTCTTCCCTTATTGTCTTCTGTCCATAGCTTAAGTTTCATCAGGACTGCTTGGGTCCTTTTCTCCATGGTCTGGCAAGGCTATATCATTGAGGACTAGTGATCAGAGAACAGTCACCTGAGTTCATGATAGAGGCGGCTCCTGATCTTCTCATCAGATATCCACATGGAGACTGAGTTGCCAATCAGCCACATCTGAGTATACTATCTAGATTCTACATGGTCCTCTGTTGGAGCATCAGTCTCTGCAGGACCCCGTGGGTTCAGATATTTTCGTCTTGTTGGTCTCTTTGTGGGGCTCCTGTCCCCTCCATGTCCCTCTAATCCCACCCCTCTCTTCCTCCATAAGTCTCTCTGTGCTCTGCCCAAAGTTTGGCCTTGAGTTTCAGCATCTGCTTCTATCCCTTATTGGGTGAATCCTTTCTATTGTACACTCCCTTCCTGTTTCCTCTCTTCCACCACATCTGGTGCCTATCCTGCTTGCCATTCTGAATGAGATTTAAGCATCCTCCCTAGGGCTTTCCTTAGTACTTGATATGGAATAACAAGAAACCCAGAATAGTGAAAACAATCCTCTATAATAAAAGATCTGCAGTATTTCCATCCCTGATCTCAAGCTGCACTATAGAGCAACAGTAATAAAAAAAACTGCATGGTACCGGCATAGAAACAGAAAGGAGGATCAATGGAATCAAATAGAAGACCCAGGAAAAAAACCCACACACTATGGACACCTGATTTTTGACAAAGATGCCAAAACCATACAATGGGAAAAAAGATAGCATCTTCAACAAATGCTCCTGGTCTAAATGGATGTCAGCATGCAGAAAAATGCAAATAGATCCATACTTATCACCCTGCACAAAACTAAAGGCCAAGTGGATCAAACACCTCAATATAAAACCAAACATACTAAACATGTTAGAAGAAAAAGTGGGTAAGAGCCTGGAACTGATTGGTACAGGAGACAACTTCCTGAACAGAACACCAACAACACAGGCTCTAAGAGCAACAATCAATAAATTGAACCTCATGAAACCGAAAAGCTTCTGTAAAGCAAAGGGCACTGTTGTCAGAACAAAACAACAGCCTACAGACTGGAAAAATATCTTCACCATCCCTTTATCCAACAGAGGGCTAATATCCAGAATATATAAAGAACTCAAAGGATTAGATGGCAACAGACCATATAATCCAAATAAAAAATGGGCTATAGAGCTAAGCAAAGAATTCTCTACAGAGGAATATAGAATAGCAGAAAGATACTTGAAGAAATCTTTAATGTCTTTAATCATCAGGGAAATGCAAATCAAAACAGCTCTGGGATTCCATCTTACACATATCAGAATGGCTAAGATCAAAAACTCAAGTGACAACGCATGTTGGAACAATGTGGAGAAAGGGAAACCCTCCTCCATTGATGCTGGGAGTGCAAGCTTGTGGATTCACTTTGGAAATCAATCTGGCGCTTTCTCGGGATAGCAGTACCTCAAGATCCAGCAATACCTCTCCTGGATATATACCCAAAAGATGCCCCACCATTCTATAAAGACATATGCTCAACTATGCTCATAGCTGCTTTATTTGTAATAGCCAGAATATGGAAACAACCTAGATGTCTCTCAACAGAGAAATTGATACAGAAATTGTGGTACATTTACACAATGAAATACTAATCAGCTATTAAAAACAAGAAAATCATGAAATTTACAGGCATATGGATGGAACTAGAAGAGATCATCCTGAGTGAGGTGATCCAGAAACAGAAATATAAGCATGGTATACATTTACTAATAAGCCAATATTAGCCATATAGTATAGGACAGCCATCTACAGTCCTATAGAAAATGAATTTTACTCTTTAATTTTTAAGCTACTTGTGTCACTGGATGTTAGATGAAATTTGTAATGAATGCATATATTTTAATTTTCTTTTTTTCTTAAGTTCATTTTTCTCATGTATTTTTTTATTGAACAATTTGAGCCATTTACTTAGAAAGTCCTAATGGGGAAATTTTTGCTTTTGTTTTATTATGTTTGCCATGTGTTTTTAGTTTCACTGTTCTCGTTTTCTCTATTTTTACTGAAAGCATTTTATTCTTAATGTTTTTAATGTTTTTGTATTTTTGTGTGTACGTGTATAAGATATGTGAAGTCATATAATATGCACAATATATTACTTGTGCTTTTTGTGTGGGTATATACAACTTCATATTGTTTCACTAGTTCATTTCAAATTAATACCAACAGTCCTATTTAGTGTTGTCAACTTCTCAGAAGCTAGAGTCATTAGGGAACAACGACCCTCAATTTAAAATTTTTTTCTGTAAGACTGGCCCAAAGGCAAATTTGTCAATAATCTCTTGATCCATCCTTGATGTGGAAGGACACAGTTTGTTATCAGCGGTGCCATCCTGGACTGATGGTCCTGAGCTATATAAAAAAGCAACGTGAGAAAACTATGAGGAACAAGCCAGTAAACGGTGTTCCTCCATGGTTCATGCTTCAGTTTCTGTATTCAAGTTCCTGTTCTGCTTGAGTTACTCCAACTTCCCTCATTGATGGAGTGTGTGTGAGAGTTGTAAGATAAAATAAGCTTTTTCCTCCACAAATTGCTTTTGGTTATGGTGTTTTAAAACAGCAATGAAAACTAAGATGCCAACTGAACTTCAACTGCATCCAAAAGGTTTACTGACATTCATACAAACTTCCCCACTACTTGACTTTATTGACATCACATATTTCATCTGTATACCTAATAATCTTTCACATTGATTGCAACTATTTTTATTCGATTATCTTCAGACAACTATAGAAAAATAAAATGTGTAGTTGAAAATCAAAATTATGTAATGCATTTTAGTAATTGCATGCAAATATAATTATATTTCTCATATCTCTGTCAAATTTATTAGCTCATATAATATTTAGATTTTAGTCTATGTAGCTGAAACACATTCATATAAAAGTTTTTATTTATTTATTTATTTATTAGTTTATTTGTTTTGTATCGCATCTGTAGCCCCCTCTCTTTTTCCCTTCCAATCCCACCCTCTCTCCCTCTTCTCATACCATACTCCTTCCCCAGTCCACTGATAGGGGTGGTCCTCTTCCCCTTCCATCTGACCCTAGCCTACCAGGTCTCATCATGACTGGCTGCATTGTCTTCCTCTCTGAGTGAGCTTTCTCAGAAGCAGAAAGACACACATGGTATATATTAAGTTATAAGTAGATTTTAGACATACTATAAGATAATCATACTAAAATCTGTACACCTAAAGAAGCTAAGCAAGAAGCTTAATGGGTAAGACACTTAATCCTCATTCAGAAAGTCAATGGGATAGACCTCGGAAGATGGAGAAAACAGGAAAGGAACCTACCACAGAGGGCCTCTGAAAAACTATATCCAGCAGTGTATTAAAGCAGACGCTGAGACTCATAGCCAAACTTTGGGCAGAGTGCAGGAATCTTATGAAAGAAGGGGGACAGCAGCTCCACAAGGAGAGCAACTGAACCAAAAAGTCTGGGCACAAGGGTCTTTTCTGAGACTGATTCTCCAACCAAGGACCATTCATGGAGATAACCTAGAACCCCTGCACAGATATAGCCCATGGCAGCTCAGTGTCCAGTCAAACCAATACGGTCTGAGTTCAGTGAGAGAAAATGTCCCTAGAACCAAGGTAGAAAAGATTCAGCAGGCTCTGAGCATTGTCTTCTAGCTACCTCAGAATCATACATACATGCATGCACATATCTACATACAAATGCATATCTGCAACACTCCCCCAATACAGTTTCATCTCAGGTTTTTTTCTAATGTTTCTTATCTCTAATTCTTTTTTAAAGATTTACTTTTTAGTTTTTTTATTTTAATTTTGTGCTTGTCTGTGTGTATGTGTGGGTATGTACATGTGAGTAAAGTTGACTTTAGAGGCATTAAATTGCATAGATCTGAATCTATGATGATTGTCAGCCTTGGTCATGTTCTGGGAACTGAACTTGGATAATCTGAAAGAGCAGCAAGTGCTCTTCAGTGTTAACTGTCTCTTCATCTCCATTAACTTTCATTCTACTAGTTGTCTTTTATGGGCCCCCCTTTTCTTTCTTATCCACCAGCCCCATCCTTTCATGTCACAGTTGTGCTTATATGGAACCATCTTCTCTGTTTAACAGTGAGTGCTGCATTTCTGATTCTGTATGATGCACCATGCCATTCCAAAAGAAATCTGAATAGAAACTTTTTTTTGTTTGTTTTTATTTTGTTTTTTGTTTGTTTGTTTTGTTTTGTTTTGTTTTTAAATCTCAGTTTGCCCTGGTTTGGGCAAGTGGCTTAACTTCTATATCCATGTAAATCTCTCAGAAACACAGAAAAGTAATTGTCATTCTTTCCAGAGATAATGTAACATAGAAATACTTAAAAATGTTCAATACAGCCTGGGCAGAGATCTTGGTTCGTCAAATATGTGGTATATAATCATAGGAACCCACTCTTGGTCTCCAGAAGCTATGTAAACCCTGGCACAGCACTGTGTGGCTGACTGTATTCCAAGTGAAGAGAATGTATAGTCAAGGAAGTCCCTGGAAGACATTGGCTTAGCTGCATAGCTAAATCACCAAGGCCCAAGTTAAATGAAAGACCCTGTCTCAATATAAGATAACTTATTGAGGAAGCCACCTGATGTTGACTTCCGGCCTTCACCTACACTAATGTACACATGCACACACCAAAAGAACTTTGAACTAGGCAATCGTCAATGTAACCAACCCTGTCTTAACAGTTATAGCTGGGAATCTGTACAGAACACAGGTAAAGTTTTTAGATTCATTCAAAATGGATGGAAGCCTGTGTTTTTGAGTATTTCAATGGTCATCAGTTTTTATTTCACATCTAATGATTCAGAAAATGAACAGAAGCTAAGAAAGACCACGAGAGGCCTTCTGTTCTGTGGAGTGGAATTTTAGACTTTTGCATTTGTGTCATTAACACCCATTGCCCTGTGACCACATGGTGAGGGAAACATTTGGCTTGGCTAATAAAGTCAATGTTTAATTCTTCCACCATTGTGAGCAGAATGAAGGGAAATACATTTACAGGAATCTCTGACTCAGATTGGGTCCATCTATACTTTATTATCTCTTCCCATTCTTCATAATTACAACATTCCTGGACACAGAATGAAACTTATAAATTCCACTACATACCCAGGGAGTGCAGTTTTGACTCAATCTCATAAGTTCAGGTTAAGTGCCTTGGAGGAAAAGTAATACATACCTTTAATAGAGACAGAGAGCTTTCAGGTTTTCCAAACATATAAAAAGATTTCCTTTTAATCTTAACATCCTGGGGGAAAACATCATTCCTTTATTGTTTTATGTCCACAATTTATGGTTGGATAGAAATATCACTATACCTCAGGCAGTAAGTGTAGATACGCAGGTCTAATGGGTAATACTTGAAGCTCCACATAATCTAGTCCTTTAAAACAGTCATCAATACAGAGATACATATTGTAGTTTCAAATTCTTCCATGTATGAAGGCAAGCACTGGCTTCTTCACACATGAAGTCTAGATGGCCTGCATCAGTTTTTAATGTGATGAAAAAACACAGGGAAAGAGGAATTCACAAGACACTCAAATGCAGATATTATTCTGATGTTTAACAAGCTCTCAAACTCTTTTTTTTTTTTTTTTGGACAGGATTTCTTTGTGTAGCACTAGCTGTACTAGAACTAGCATTAGAGACCAAGCTAATCTTGAACTCAAAGAGATACACCTGCCTCTGCCTTCCCAGTGCTGGGGTTTTAGGTGTGGGCTACGATGGCAACAAACTCAGTTTTAAGCAAAGTATGTAAAAGCAGAGCATTATCACTTAATATTAATAGAATTGAAAAATTACAGAATTGAGTAGCACCAGAAATAACATATATATATGTTATTTATATAACATATATAACAAATTAACTAGCATATAGAGCCAGAGAAGAGGTTTAATGGTGCAGAGAATGTACTGTTCTTGCAGAGAACCTGACTTCAGTACTCAACACTGAGTTCAGAGTGCTCACAACAGCCTACAGCTTCAGTTCCAGGCATGATGGTGTCCCCTTTTGGCTTCTGTACTCATTCACTTACTATTTATTAATTATACTGTAGTCAGCCTCCATTTGTACATGCATACCAGAAGAGGGAACCTTCTGTAAGATCTGCTTACAGAGGGTTGTGAGCCACCATGCATGTTGCTAGGAATTGAACTCAGTACCTTTGGAAGAACAGCCAGTGCTTTTTAACCTCTGAGCCATCTCTCACAGCCAAAATTTGGGCACAGCACAGGGAGTCTAATGGAAGAGAGGGGCATAGAAGGACCAGGAGGGAGGAGGAGAGCCATAAGGAGTCCAACAGAGACAACAAATCTGGGCCCAGGGTACCCTACAGAGACTGATGTACCAACCAAGGACCACACTTGGGGAGGACCTAAACCCCCTGCTCAGATGTAGCCAATAGGCAGCTCAGTCTCCATTTGGGTTTTCCGTAGTAAGGGGAGCAGAGGCTGTCTCTAATGTGGATTCTGTTGCCTGCTCTCTGATCACTTCCCCTAAGAGGGGCTGCCTAGCCAGGCAACAGATGAAGAGGATGCAGGCAGTGTTGATGAGACTTGGTAGACTGGGGTCAGTTGGTAGAGAAGGGCTTCTCCTTTCTGAGAACTAGAGGAGGAGGAGGGAGAAGAGAGAGAGAGGGTGTGACCAGGAGAAGACAGGAAGAGGGCTACAATCAGGATGTAAGGTGAATAACTAATAAAAAATAAATTTTAAAAAGTTTTTTTTAATTTACTCACATACACACATAATTTAAAATTTTATTGTTTTTTTGCCCTAGGATGCTTTTTTAAATTTATTAATTGTTTTTATTAATCACAGTTTATTTACTTTGTATCCCAACTATAGCCACCTCCCTTGTCCCTTCCCAGTCCCACTCTCCCTCCCTCTTCTCCACCCAGTCTTTAAAATATCTTTAAAATATGGCAATGACACTTCATTTTCTAATGTAGATCAATTTCAAGAACCAAAATGAATTGAAATACATTGGTATGATATCGTTTATTAAAAGCAGAACACAATAGTAGGTATTATGCACAATTTGAGGAAATGCATTGTCATGCAGAGGAACAGGAAATACTACTATGCCATTCACTCTACTATGTTGTGCTATTTTGGAAGCTGATGGATTTAGTTCTTCTAGAGATTAACCTTTTATAATAGGTTTTAGTCTCCTTAACAAATTTGTATGTATTTATTTTGCAAGGTTTCACTAAAATATGATGACAGTTTTTTTCGAAACCCATTACTATGAACATTAATATGTGAATCTTTGCTATCTTGAAAGCTATATAATTCAGTGGTTCTAGACATCACTGTTTTATAATAGTTTTAGTCTCTTTGTAAAATTTGCGTAAATCCATTGGGCATAGTGACGGGTTTCGTCAAAATATGGATTCTGTTTATGTCTGATACTTTAACTAACCATGGTCTTCCCCCATTAAAGCAGATCCCAAATCCCTTTTCTTTTACCATTTTCCATTCAGTACTGTCTTCAAAAGCCAGAAAAGGATGTTGGGTCTCCTGTAGCTAGAGTAAAACTGATAGAAAAGATACAGAAGAAAAATATAGATATACAGTATCTATATTAATTAAGTGAAAGAAAACATGTGGCATTTGCCTTTCTAATACTAGCCTACATTGCCTAATATGATGATGTCTAGATGTATCTATTTCTCATCATATGATACAGTTCAATTCTCCTCTGTGGTTGAATAAAACTTTACTATGTATGTATCCCATAGCTGAAGAAGTTAAGTAGATGCATGTTTTGGAGCTATACTGGGATCGCCTTTTCTCATAATTTCATCTTTCTGCTTCTAGGCCACCATGAATATTCTTTTCTGACACAAATTTCTACCACCATGACACTGGGGCTAGAGACACATTTATAATCATGCCCCACCTTCTCCATGAGTATGGGGATCAGAACTCAGGTCCCTGTGATTTTACATCAAGCACTATTATCCACTGTACTACCTTTCTAGTCTCTATAATATTATCTTTTTTAAACCCTTTTTACTGATTCTTTTTTATTTCATATCATGCTCCCCAATCCCACACATCTCACCATTCCTCCTCCCTTGTAACCTCCCTCTTAAAGAAATCAAACAAACAAACAAACAAAAAAGCAAAAACCAACCAAGATAATCCCACTAAGGAAGTTGTAGTATGTCATTGTTTGTCACATGGTATACCCTTTTGCCCAAACAGCTTTACTTACAAATGTTCATTGAAGTGAGTCTTTGGTCTGGTCAAAGACATGTGGATCTTGCTGCACTTCCAATACTAGATCCTTCCTGGGATTCCTCTCAGATATCCTATTGTTGACCTGTGTGAATATTCTGCAGCTCCAGTTCTGAAGGATAGCCCCTTCATGCAGTCCAGCAGTTCGTAGATGGGGTAGATGTTGGGGTGGACTAACTCAAAGTCCTGGCTGTGGGCCTTGGTGGTATTGAGTTGGTCTGACTTCTAGTTCTCCTGCACCCACCCTACCAAGGCCAGCTCTCTTGCTTTGCCCAGGCAATTGGCAGAGATAGCTCTCCTGCCTGTAGCAGACTGCAAGTGGTAGGACCAGCAGCATTCATACCCTAAGGGCTAGCTCACCTGTATCCACATGACCAGGGTTAATTCTATAATGTTGCTCAAGTGAGGTCTTGGGCTTGCTCTACTGAGTGTTGTTGCCAGCAAGGTTTGGAGCCCTCTCTTCCACTGTCCTACTCTCAGAGCCAGCTCTTTCATGCTGTTTGGGCAGGACCATCTGTTCTGACTCTTGCAGAAGGCAAGGGGTAGGGGTGGGAGGAGTAAGGGTGCTATCTCTCCACATCTTTGCCATTTCATGGTTGGTGAGGAATGTGGCCAGCTTTCCCACACTCACACCTTCAGAGTTTGTTCATGCATACCCTAGACACCCTGGTCAGTTCTACTGGCCTGCCCAGAAAAGTAGTGGGGCCTTTTTCCCTAGTACTATAGTTGGTAAGTGCTGGAGACAACTTTTCCCACATCTATTCCTCTTCTGTTTTTCTTCAGAAAAAGGGACGGCTCCCACAGATATCAACCAGCCTTGGCATATCAAGTTGCAGTAAGACTAGGTGCATCCTCTCCTATTGAGGCTAGAAGAGGAAGTTCAATAGGGTCCTGGATGAGGAAAGGGCTCCCAAAGGCAAGCAACAGAGTCAGAGACAGCACCTGTTCCAATTATTAGGAGTCCTGTGTCAAGACCAAGCTACTCAGCTGTAACATATGTGCAGGATCCCTGGTTGGTGGGTGAGTCTCTGTGTGCCTCTATGGACCTAGGTTAGTTGAATTTTTTTTTTTTTTTTTTGTAGTATCATTGACTTCTCTGGCTCTGTATTATTCTTAAACCTGACATTTTATTCCCAGAGAAAGATAAAGAACATGTGATATGCATGTTACTCAAATTTACAAAGGAATTAAACTCTGTTCTGTACAAAATGTGGTAACCTTGACAACATTCACTTACCCAGATGTGCTTCCATATAACTGTGATCTTGGTCCTCGAGAGGCTGAGGAAATAAGCCTTCTTGGGCTACATAATTGAAACAGGGTGAGAAGAACATACGTAAACAAGAAAAGCAAAAGTGGACTTATTGAGGCCGTAGTTTCTTGTTCCCAGAAAGAAAAGAGAAACAGCAGGAAGGCATGGGGGTACTCATCTAAATAGGACTTAGAATAGAAAATGGAGGAACCAAGGGCCCTATAAAATACCCAAACTGCTGTTTCTTTAGTAGACCCCTAGCTTTAGGGTCTATGCTATCCTGAAGGAATAGAGCCGTTACTTTTACTTTTACTTTTCAGAGTTTCCTCCAACTTGGAATATCTTTTGATGTTTATAAAAATCCAAGTAACTCAGTGGCTGGCTCGTTGAGCCCCCACCCCCACCCCTGAGGGAGAAGCAGCCTTTCCAGGCCACAGAGGAGGACACTGCAGACAGTCCTGATGAGACCTGATAGGCAAGGGTCAGATGGAAGGGGAGGAGGACCTCCCTATCAGTGGACTTGGAGAGGGGCATGGGAGGAGAAGAGGGAAGGAGGGTGGGATTGGAAGGGAATGAGGGAGGGGGTTACAGCTGGGACACAAAGAAAATAAAATATAATTAATGTAAAAAATAAAAATTTAATTAAAAAAATCCAACTAACTTAATCACAGCTGTTTCTGGTGAGAAGATTAAAACCTATGGTAGGACAAGGAAATGGCATGTATTGCCTTCCTGCTTAGCTACTTTGTAGTGACTGGTCACTTCTACAATGTAGCCATCCCAGGTAGCTTCTCAGGAGCTGTCTAAATAAGTAGGAGTCTTCTCTCTGTTTTCCTTGAAAAGTCTTTTCAGGAGGAAAAACAGATTATCTGGAATCAGTGTCAACTGACAAAAGCAAGGTGGAAAGAAAGGAGGAAGCAGACAGGTTTTCTGGGTCAGAGGATGCCAACTTTAAACCTGCGGTGCTCTGTGTGCTGTTGGAACATAAGAGGAGCATGCATGCAGAAAGGGGAGGAAGGGCGGGGTTGGGAGGGGAGGAGGGAGGGGCTTAGGGGGGCATACAAAATGAATAAAGTGTAATTAATAATAATAATAAAAAAAAATAAATTAAAAAAAGAACAGGCTAGACACAGTGACTCACTTGGGAAATTTGATGACTTTATGAGAGTTTTTTGTTATTGTTGTTTTTTATTTTTCCCTTTCAGGTCATAAAATTTGAAATCCAATGTAGGAATTAGAGGTCAACTCAAAAGTTCATCAGGTTCTACATGGAGCATGGCAGGTCATCCTTCCAAAGAGGGGCACAGAGAATCAAAATGACACAAGGATAATATTTGGATTCCCCAAGGATCTCTAAAACCATACAAAAAAAAAAAAAAAAAAAAAAAAA
>REGO01000381.1:143045-161515 GCA_010120015.1 Rhombomys opimus | reverse complement strand
TTCCCACTATTTACATAAAATTCCATTCACTCTGCCTGTCAGTTGGCCCTCAGGCTCAGTATCTGCTTTCACAGTCTGCATGGCAGAGGCTTTCAGAGGCTCTCTGTGGCAGGTTCCTAGGTCGTTTCCTGTTTTCTTCTTCGGGCTTTCAGAGGCCCTCTGTAGCAGGTTCCTAGGTTGTTTCCTGTTTTCTTCTTCTTTGGATGTCCATCCTCATTGCCTTTCAGGATGAGGATTGATCTAGCCTATGAAATAATGCTATCAGAAGTTAAGGTGGGTTTTCATATCACATCTAATCTAATCTAATTTATAAAAATGCATCTTAGATATGACCAGTGGCAGGTCTTTTCAGTGATTCTAGATACTATCAATTTAATCTGAATAGCAAACACTATTCTTATCTAATCTCAGGAATTTATGAAACCCTATGAGTAAATGAGTCTTATACTTCACCTAAAAAGAAAATTAGATGGCATATGGCCATGGAGAAAACAATCCTGTCTTAGCTAAGATAGGCAAAAAGAAAGATTCTTGAACATGGAAACAAAGGACTAGGAAAATCTTTTGGTACCTAGGAGCAAAGTAACTAGAGCCCAAAATAGAAGATGTCCTCCTATACTGATCAGTTACTATGTTTAACTAAAAGTAGTTCTCCTAATGTATACTAGGCTCTTTATCTATCTAACCATTGATAAAAAGCAAGTTGCTTCTTAAACATCCATTTCCAATTAGACTTCCCATTTATAATGGTTAAAGCTTTGTATCTCTCTGTGTGTGCTATGCATAATATCTGGATACATTCATTTTTTATTTAAAAACTTATTTGTATTCCATTGTGTAAATGTATTTACACAACACAATACTAATCAGCAATTAAAATCAAGGAAATCATGAAATTTTCGGGCAAATTGTGGAAAAGATTATCTTGAGTGAGGTAACCCAGAAGCAGAAATACACATATGATATATACTCACTTATAAGTAGATTTTAGTCATATAATATAGGATAAACATACTAAAATCTGTAGTCCTAAAGAAACTAAACTGCAAGAAGGACCCTAGGGAAGATGCTGAAACCTCGTTCAGAAGGGCAAACAGGATAGACATTGGAAGTAGGAGAAGACAAGGACCAGGACAAAAGCCTTCCACAGAGGACCTCTGAAAGACTCTATGCACCAGGGTATGGAAAGAGATATTGAGAATCATAGCCAAACTTTGGGCAGAGTGCCAAAATCTTTATGGAAGAAGAGGGAGATAGAAAGACCTGGTGGGGACAGGAACTCCACAAAGATAACAACAGAGCGAAAATACCTGGGCCCCAAGGGGACCTGCAGAGACTGATACTCCAACCAAGGACCATGCATGGAGAGGACCTAGATCCACTGTTCAAAGGAAGCCCATTGGCTGCTTAGTTTCCAAGTGGGTTCCCTAGTAAAGGGTACAGGGGTTGTCTCTGACTTGAAGTCAATGGCTGGCTCTTTGATCAACTCCCCATACAGGGTGAAGCCTTTTCAGGCCACAGAGAAAGATAATGTAGCCATCCTTGCTGAGACCTGATACGCTAGGGTTAGATAGAAGGGGAGGGAGGCCTCTCCTATCAGGTTACTAGGGAAAGGGCATAGAGGGAGAAGAGGGACAGTAGGTGGGACTGGGAGGAGACGAAGGAGGGGGCTTCAGCAGGGAGACAAAGTAAATAAATTGCAATAAATAAATATATAAAGAAAATTAAATTTAAAAATAAAAAAATTAAAAATTTTATTCATAATTGGCTGTTTATAGTGTCACCTATAGGATACAGACAATATGTGGAGTCTTCTTCCTTTGCAGATGAGCGTCATCTCCTTTCTCCAAGACTAAGGAAAGTGTCGCTGTGAACAGAAGAGCATACACCCTCTATCTTCCAATGCAACCTGCTATCTAGAAGGATTGCTACCTTGCAGTAGTGGGCATGACTTAAGCCCAAGATCACTATGAAACTAACACACAGGAAAACCTGAATATCAAATGTTAAAAGGTTGTGGCTAAACCTGCATTTATTGTACAAATTAGGATTTAAGGGAGCCAGTGGACAGGGAACTGGAGTTCAAGCAGATTTTTCCAGTATGATGTGACTTCAAACTCCTAGCTTTTATCTGATGCTGATGCCTAGCCTTGTCACTGTATCAAACAAGGAAAGTTCATTGCAGTCTATTTTACACATGTCACTACTGGCTTTGTTCCTATCACATTTGTGTGACAATATTTTTTTTTCTCCCAGGTCTGAAGTTTGTAAACACTATTTATTGAGTTTCCACAGTATTTATAGACACCTAGAGAAATATATGGGTAGGAATAACAGCAAGATCCTCTAAAGGAGAGACTGAATAAATTATTATTTAATTAAAACTCAAATCAAGGCTTAAGATAAAATGACTGTCTGACCGCTTGGATGGTCCCTGGCTGAACCAATTAGACTGTAATTATATACAACCATGGACTCAGCACTTCATTGGAACATAGGTGGCCATAAAGGTGACAAGTGCCAATTACTGACTATATTAAATCAAGAGATGGTGATAACTAATTTCATGGAGGCTTCCTCGCAGGGAAGGCAAAACTGTCTGGGGAGAGTTCTGAACACTAGCCAAGGTTAAGGTTGCGAAATTGTCCTGTAAGAGACTTTTGGCAAGGCAACCTTGAGTTTTCTTGTCCTAGCCACGAAGTGCCTGTTTTTTAGATTAAATGATGAATGCTTAAACAGTGATTGTACATTGGGGGGGGGGTAGGGTAACTTGAACTTGTAGTAAAACACATGTATGTAAAGGGGGTGATGAGTACATGGGCTTGCACTCACCCTTGTTGCTGTCACACGCAGCTCTTTAACACTGTCTTTGGATCTAGAGTGAAGGGTTTTCTGACTACTTAGAGAACACTTTTACCCTGAGATACCTATAGCTTCAGCTGTCGTCTGCAATCTAAGCTTTGCTACTTACCTTTAAAATGAACTCTGGAAATGACTTCAGTTCTCCAACAGTTTCAATAGTTGTAACGGATATGTGTATGTATCGTAATGCAGCTACATACAAGGAAAACACAGATACGTTATACAAGGAAAACACAGATACGTTATTTTGGCACAACTTAATGAGACTGATAAAATATCCAGTGTTCTATGATAATATGTATGTGAAAGATTAGGCTCTAAATAAACTGTGTTAATTACAGTCATGACTATGAATAATTTTGCTAAATACATTATGGTTACAAAACAGTGACAACTTTGTTATATTAAAAGCCAGAGACTTGGAAGTTTGCTTGGAACATGTCCTAGAGCAGCCTTAGTGTGTCTTAATGAAATCCATTTAACATGTGCTGTATTGTTTCATTTCTATTACAAATTTTATTAAGTAAATTTATTACAATAATTGTGCAAGGACCCTGAAACAATAGGGAATCAGTTCTATACACAGACATAGTCATTTTAATTTTAATGCATTTTGAATTCCTTGCCAGAACTGTGAATGCCATATGCACATTGGCATGTTGTCTCTTTAGAGGACCCATTGATCACAGATGTGATCATAGATCACATCAGACAACAGGTTTATTTTTACTTTTATATTATTACTAATGATCGCATCAATAATCATCTGACCTTTTAAATTTTGGGATATTCTCATATATCTCAGGTTAGCCTCACTCTTTCTGTGGATTTGAGGATGAGCTTGAACATCTGCTATTCGTTACTTCATATGTCTAGTTCTGAGTTCATAGGCATGCATTAGCACATTATTGTGTGTGGTGCTGGGGATCATGAGGCTTGGCACCCACCCAAGGCTGTTCATGTTTGCAAGGCAAGCACTCTACCAGCTGAACTACGTCACTTGCTCATTACTGATTTTCTATGAAATAAATATTTGTAAAATAAATGAATCTGAATTTGCATATAAGGAAAAAAAGACTTAAGAAAAAGCAACACACACTCACTGTTGGAGGAAGTGAAAATATGGGCCATTGGATTTCTGTTTTCCTTCACAAAGAAGCCCTTCTTTCTAAACCCTCATCACCGCTATGACAGGAGCCTTCTTCCACAGCTTCCTAGTTCCTGCCCCTCCTTCATATCAAAGCACAGTTCTGTGTCCACTCTTACAGCCACAGAACCTAATCAGTCATTTACACTCAAGACATTTCAACCTTAATTTTTCAATTATCAGTATTTAGCAGATATTTTGATATTTTAGTATTCGATAATTACTTTCAACAATTCATAGCTTATAAACATTATCTAAATTTCTCACTTATGACTATTCCTTGGATCTCTTTAGATTGAAGGTGATGGATCAAATATTGTACATCTAAAAGAAGAATTTGGTAATGTGGTAGAGAACATATGCTTTCTAAAATGAGTTAAAACATTCATTTTGGTTTTGTTCAAGATGGAGTCTGTGCAAGAGGCCCACCTATTCTCATATTGAACGTCCATCCTCCTCCTCTTCTTTCCCCTTCTCCTCTTAGTTTTTTCCTCCTTCTTCTCTTCCTCTTCATCATCCTTTTCCTCTTCTTCTCCCTCTTCCTCTTGATCTTCTTCTCTCTCTTCTCTTCTTCTTCTCTTTCTTCTTTTCCTCATCCACCCCCTCTCCTTTTTCTCCATTTCCACTTTTTCCTCTTCTTCCTTTTCTTATCCTTCTCTTCTTCTTTTTCTTCCTCTTCTCTTCCTTCTACTCCTCCTTATTTTGTAGAAGAGGTGATTTGCAAACCCAGCAAATTACTAGTCACCACTTTCCACTGTGCTGGGGTTACAGACACAAGCTACCATGCCTGGTTTTGAACATTTTTATTTTTTATGGGGATGGACTTAAGGAAATTATGAATGTGCAGAAATATCTTTACCTATCAAACAACTTTTCAGCCCCACCTTCAGAATTTTTATTAAAAACTAGGAGGATGTTCATAATGCCTGCAAAAGACATAACAAAGTTAAGTTTTTCCTAAAAATTCTCAGGTTCTCTGCATATATGTTATGGTTGTGTACCTTGGTGTGAGACCTAACAGAGAGAGCAGGGTGCTATCTCTGACTCTTTTATCTGCCTTGGGGACCTTTTCCTCCTATTGGGTTCCGTCATCCAGCCTTGATATAAAGGTTTGTGTTTAGTCTTATTGTAATGCTCAGTTGATATCCCTGGAAGGCCTTTTCTTTTCAGAAACGAAATGGAGGAATGGTTCTGATGAAGAGGGAAGTTGAAGAGGGGCAACTAGAAGGAGTGGAGGGAGGGAAAATCATGTTAGAGATGTAATTTATGAGAGAAGAATATATAAAGAAAATTCTCAAGGTAAAAAAAAAAGTGAAAATATTGTAATACACTATAAAAGAGGGCAATGAAGCAATCAGAAGAATTGTGTTAGACCACAGCATACCTCAGCAAGAAAATATTTTGTGGGACCACGGGTATCAATTGGTCTTGCAACAGTAAATTATGAGATATATTTATGCATCACATGCATAAGTAAATAAAGAATCAACAGAACTTACATAAAATTAGTATTCTCTGAATAGGGGACTGAAATTTCAAAATATGCATAAAGTGAAATAAGGAAATGGATTGGCATGAGATGTGGTAAGAATTCTGAATACCTGATCTATACTGAGACTTAGAGAAAGTGTGGATATACAAGTTTCTTTCTTTTTCCTCCATCCCTGAAGCAATAAAAAAGAAGAGATGATGAACATGGATTTCTGTCTAGTACTACACAACAACAGAACATATTACTGAGAAGTTTTGAGAAAGAATGAGTGTATATGCTGTATTTATAGAGGCAGCTTGGTCTTGTAGATATGAGCTAAAGAACTCTTGGGTACTGTGAATTCTCTAAAATTGGTATTGAATGAAAATCTGATGATTCAGGAGAAAGTATTACTCGGATTACTCTGTAAAACAAAAAAGCTTAAATACGTTGCATGCAGATTCCAGAGACCTTTCCCACAGTGGAATTATGTGACTAGGATGTGCAGACAGCAGCACTTGGATGTGTGCTGCATGGATTTGAAAGGAACTTTTGTTGCACACCAGAGGAGCAGAGGAGCAAATGGCTAAAGTGAAATGTACTAGATGTAGCTGTTGAGAAAAAGAAAATAATATGCTCTCCTTTACAAACAGGTGGCCAGGTAGCAAACGCCACCAGGAAAATTTGCACATGTTCTCGGAGATCCCAAGTCCAGGAGTCAGTCACACCTTGAAATAGAACCATGTGAACTTGTTCCAACATGACTCTCTTTATTCTTGCTGAGGCACAAAGTAGAACAGAAACAAAAATCCACCAACAACCTTGGTTTGGGGTCAGATATCTGGTGATAAATGACAGGAGTTTAAACACAGACACTGACACATGTAAGTACTGTAAGATTTGGCACCCATCAGGGGTCATGGATCACTCCCCCTGGACAACCAAGGGTGATCCTCTCTGTAAGGTGTAATTGCTGAATCAGTAATCTATTTTCACACTTAAAACATCAAAATTTAAACAAGAAGGATCATTCTCATTTTCTTTCAGAAATAAAAACCCAATTTTATTATTGTCTCACTTTGAAAGGGTAAATTAAAAAGAGTAAAATAATATTATTAAACCCAAGGTATTCTCTCTTATGTCAAAGAAACAAAGCAACAATCAAAGTCAAAAGTGTATATTTTTTAACAGATTGACTATAAAGAAGAGAAGTAAACTTTAAGTAGCATCTGTTGTTATGTTATTTAAATTTATGGAGCATGGGTGCTATAAAATGAGAGATAAGATAGGATAACAGTGTGGGGTGAGAAGCTAATTGAAAGCCAAGCAGAAATTAAAACGCAAAGCAGCTTAGACCACATAATGGAAGCCTGTTGTAAAACCAAATATGCACCAGCACAATTATAAACAATACCCATTACACTAAGGAAAAGACTATTCAAAAAGCACATTAAATTATATGGGTGGACATTTGTGTTGACATGAATATAGATGTCTCTAAAGCTGGAGAGGGGATTGTATCCAATGGAGAGGGCAAAGTCTTGTTCCTGAAGGAGGTTGAATAATATTCTCCCCTTTGTCCTAATCAAAAAATAGGCTTAGTGTGTTATAAGTTGGACACTAGCTAACAATACACAATTTGAGTCAGGAGACAAAGCCCCATGAAACAGTGATGCGATTTGGAAAAAGATTTCTAGGAGGCCCAGTATTCCTCAGTGGTGCAATGAAGGTTTTGAAGAGCAGAGCCTACAAGACATAGCCAGGGTCTGTCAGTGAGAAAATGAGACCCAGGTGGGTGCTCAGTAGTAGTGGTTCCCTTAAAGGGATCCAGGTGTTTGGTTCCTGCCAGTGCTCTGCTGGTCACAGCAGTGATCCAGTTAAGGAGTGACTGGAATTTCTAAATATGCTCTCTACAAATTCCTTTCCTGACTAATTATGTAAAAATAATTTTAATATATTAAATTACTTAAAACATTATGTGTATGAATATTTGCATGTGTGGAGTCTGGCACACGAGTGAAGTTGTCTTTGTACACCAGAAGAGGGTATGGGATCCCAGAAACTGAAATTACCAGTGATCATAAGCCATGCTGTTTCTGAATCTAACTTGTATCCTTTCCAAAGTAGTACATTTTCTTAACTGCTTAATCATCTCTCCAGTCCCCTGCAAAAATAATTAAATGATTTCTGTTGCCTAGACCTAAGGAAGTTGAACGAATAAAATGATTCTGGAGATGATTTTTTTCAGTAATTTAAAGTAATACACAAAGATGAGATTCTATTATGAAAGAAACAATGGGTATTAAAATGTTTATCTGAAAATAAATGCTAAAATACAATCAATAAGCAACAATGTGCTGTTGCAGATCTTTTCTCAGGAAGAAATTAATATGGGAACTTAGAAACAGGTGTGGCATCTACTTGTAAGGTTACAGTATTTATGTATGTGCACATGTACATGTTTGTGTGGGGGTACATGTGTCTGCAGGTGTGCACATATGTGAATGGGGAGGCCAAAAGAAAAGGTTGGATATCTTCTTAATCACCCTCTTAATTTTTGAGACAAGGTCTCAAACTGACACTGGAGTTGCTGAATCAGCTAGACTGGCTGGCTATCAAGCCACAGGGATCCTTCCTTCTTTATGTTCCTGGCACCTGGATGATCAGTTTGGAACACAGTCCCAAGAGTTTTCACTTGTGTTTTGGGGACTGAAGTCAGAACCTCATGCTTATATGGGAAATGTTATACCAGATTAGTTATCTGTTTTTAGTCCCCAGAATTTAATTTTAAGCATCTTGAAAACATACTTCCAGCCTGGATAAAAGCAGAAAAGGCAGGATGGGGATGATTTAAAAGCAATGTGTCAGATGCAGTGAGGTTGAAAAACTTCAGATAAAGTACAGTTCACCAGATTTGTTAGTGTGTAGCCTCTCAGCCTCCTGATACCCTAGCTTTAAAAATAAGTGTGTGTGTATGTGTGTTTGTGTGTGTGTGTGTGTGTGTGTGTGTGAGAGAGAGAGAGAGAGAGAGAGAGAGAGAGAGAGAGTTTCTGTACATCATGTGTAAGCAATTCCCCTCAGAAGCCATAAGAAGACTGGAGTTACAAGCTGTTGTAAGCCTCTTGATACGGGTGCTAGGAACCAAATCCTGGTGTTATCAGGAGAAGAAAACATTCTAATGCCGAGTCTTTTCTCCACTCTCAGGGTATTCTAGGTTTTCTTATCAACCTTCATGAAAAAAACAGTCCATTTTTCAAACTGATGGCAAACAGAAACTTTTTTCAAATATGGTTTTGTGTTGGTCCTCCTCCCAAGAGTGTAGCCAATGGGTGAGGATGGGTGGTGGTGGGGAGGTTCAGCCGAGGGGTGAGAGACAGGGGAGTAATCACGCAGACCAGTCCGATGGATGCAAACCGAAGGCAAGTGGCTGCAGAATCATTTATTCCCGGAAGAGAGCTCGCGTTATACATCTTTGGGTGACCAATCTGATTCCTCCACACCATCTCCGAGCCTGCCGTTGGTTGTTCGTTTCTGGGCTGACTCTCTAGCATCTGTTCTCCAGGTCAGGTACTTTCTGCCTGCCCAACTGCTTCCATAGTCTCGTCATCCGAAGCTGCCACAGGCTGTGAGCTCTAATGGCTCTTTGCTAGGAATGCCCAGAGTTTTGGAGTGTGGTGTTTCAACAAAATATATCCGAAAGTGGACTTTTTAACAAGTGCAAGTTCAGAGGTCCAATATTAAATTCTCGGTTTGAGGAGACGGTTCAACGAGTAAAGAGCATGCTCATGATAAGTTAGGCACAATAGGGTACACATCCTTAACCCAAGGCTACCATGGCAAGAGGAGAGGCAGAGGCAGGAGGAACTCCAGAAGCTTTTGGGTCAGCTGGCCTGGATACACCGCAAAGGAAATGGTGATTGTAGAAAGACGTGAGTTCTGTCTGGCCTACATACATACACACATACACATACAAACACACACACACTGGAATATGCTCCTTACCCCCATCACGCACACTCTGAGTAGAATTTTTTTTAACATATTAATGGTGTAACACATTATAATTTCAAAAATGAAAAATACATTGTATGAAATCCTCAAAAATTATAATGAAATATTTTATTAAAAATGTATTAAAATCTTGAGGCAGCAGGTATAACAAATCTAATACCTCACATAATTTCTCAGTGACATTAGGTTTCCCTGCAGCATCATTTTCAGGAAAGCAATTAAGCCATTTGTGAATTTTGAGCTAAATTATCTTTCTCAAAACATTCTTTCAAGCTAAGCTGTCACTCATTTGAATAAGTTACACGAGAGCATTCTCAGATGGGAAATGTCCTTAAACACAACACTCATCTACTGTCCCTATATTTCTATCACCTGTGAATGATAAGCACAACTCATTCCAGATAATCAAATATGGGCTTTATAAGGTAGAATAAATTTAGTATGTGTGAATAAAGCATGGTATGTGTGGTGATTTGAATGAATATGGCCCCTGTAGGCTCATAGATTGGAATGGCACTGAGAGGACTTGTCTTAAGGTGTTGGAGTAGGTATGGGCTTTGTTGGAGTAGATATGGGCTTTTTTGGAGTAGGTGTGGGAGGACATGTGTTACTGGGAGTGTGCTTTGAGGTTTCAAATGATAAAGCAGGCCAGTGGCTCACTCTCTCTTCCTGCTTCCTGTCTTTTGAGCTGTAGAACTCCTCCAGCACCATGTCTGACTAAGGGCTCCCATGTTGCCATGATGACAATGGATAAAACTTCCGAAACTGTAACCCTCCCTAATTAAATGTTTTCCTTTGTAAGAGTTGCCATGGTCATGGTGTTTCTTCACAGTAATAGAAACTCTCACTAAGACTGTATATGATGTTCTTGTATTAGTTACTTTTCTCATTGCCTGAATAAAATACCCAACAAAAATCAACTGAAGCAAGCAAGACCTTATTTAGGTTTGGAGGTAGAGGGCACACAGTGTGATGTGGCTGGTCACAAAGATGTGTGGGCAGGCTTTGCCCTTCCTTTCCCTTGTAAACCCTATAGCTAGCCATCAAGGTCCACTCCCTGATTTGTACATTTTCTTTTGCCAGACTCATTCAAGAGGCTGACTACCAAATTCCTGCAATCAAAAGACCACTTTGGTTCACCTAATTAATATGCCCAATCAAAATATACCACCACATCCTAGCCCAGTCTAACACAGATCTTCCCTTCTTTTATTAAATCTTAGGTAAGAAGTGGGAAATAGTAAGAGCTGGAGAGGACAGGAACCACACAAGGAGAGCAACATACCCAGAAAATTTGAACACAGGGAACTTCCCAGAGACTCATACTCCAACCAAGGACTATTCATGGAGATAACCTAGAACCCCTGCACAGATGTAGCACATGACAGTTCAGTGTCCAAGTGGGTTACATAGTAATGGGAAGAGGGACTGCCTCTGACATAATCTGATTGGCCTGCTCTTTGATCACCTCCCCGTGAGGGGAGAGCAGCCTTACCAGGCCACAGAAGATGACAATGCAGCCACTCCTGATGTGATCTGATAGACTAAGATCAGAAGGAAGGAGGAGGACCTCCCCTATCAATGGACTTGGGGAGGGGCATGTGTTAGGAAGGGAAAGCGAGGGTGGGATCAGGAGGGGAGGAGGGAGGGGCTTATGGGGATATACAAAGTGAATAAAGTGTAATTAATAAAAAAAAAAAAACAGAGAAAAAAATTATAAGCTAAAAGGTCATTTGCTTCTGATTTTCTGCCTGAGTCAGAAAGCAGACATTTTTACTTTTTGTTGCTTTTTTAATAAGAGATCTCTCTGTGAAAATGGGTATTGGGGTGTGGTTTGTGCCTAATCCAGGTTTCAGGTAGGAGATTACACTATGAGATTTCTTCAACTACCATACATATCAGTTAATCAAACATGTGGGGCTGTGGGGATAGTTCACATTTAAACAGTAATTGGTATTCTGTAAGTTCATGTATGTATATGTGTATTCATGTATGTGTGTGTGTGTGTGTGTGTGTGTGTGTGTGTAATTAGGATGATGATAAATCTATTGGCATCTCAACATTGATGGATCCATGAACACATTCCTTTGGGTGCCTTAGGAAAATGCAACAACAGTTTGTTCTTAGGCTCATGGCTAAGTAAAGAATAAGGTGAGTATTAAAATTATGAACAGTGTTTATACAACTTTTTTGATTTGTTTTTAATTGTGTGTATGTGTGTCCAAATGAATATTTATGAATTTCACAGAGGCCAGAAAGAAGTGTTAGATTGCCTGAAACTATAGTTACCGGCAATTGTGAGCTACCCAATGTGGATGCTGGGAAACTCTGGTCCCCTGCAAGAGGATGATCATAACCACTCTTCCATCTCTCCAGCTCCTGTTTATACATCTTTGGATATCACCTGAAAGTATAACATGGATACTTGCTGAAGCCACATATTAAGATAACATAGAGCTGGGAGTTCTAGAAAATTTGTGTGAGTGTGTATGTGTTTGTGTCTGTCGGTGTTTATGTATGTATGTATGTATAATTCAGTCACTTATTCCTGAGACCATTTAAATTTGAAGTGAATTTGGGCTAGCAGAAATATTTCAAATACCTTTCATTTTAATGATATTTTACACTATTTTAAAATGTTATGGAAATGCATAGAGGTATTTTAAACTAATAAAACAGCATGATAGCAAGCTCCAGGGTGTCAGCTGGTAAGCAGATGGTAAGAGTACAGTGTGGGCTATTCTGGCTTCTACTTAGCACCTGCTTTTAGAATCTCCTGACCATATGCAGTGATGCCCCCAGCACACTGTTTTTATTCTCCTTTAAGGAAGGAAGGCAGTCATAACAGACTTGTGTATTCAAATGGCTTCATCAGAGTCATAATTGATTTTTAACAAGGTTAGGCTCCCTTTAGTATTGTCAACCAGACCACAGGTTGTTGATATCTGGGGTACCAGGATACAAGGTATATATAAATAAATTTTCCCTTGCCTGAAATGCACTTAATTAAATATTTTTACTTCATTCTGGGCTCTGATTTGAATTCTAGTGCTATTGAATTATTAAGATTTGGACACACAGGTATATAGTATTACATTCAAAATTAAAACATTTCAAAATTCACATATACCCCTATAAACATGTATGTGTGCATATGTGATAATATATTATTTAATACTGCAATTCTCAGAATAAAAACTAAAACATACTGGGCTAGAAAAATGGTTCAGCAGATAAAGTGCTTGCTGTGTAAGCATTAAAGACCTGAGTTTGGATCCCTTGAACACAGACACACTAGTAATCCCAGCACTCCTATGGTTAGAAGGGAAGTGGAAAGAAGAAAATACCCAATGCTCACAGGTTAAAAAACCTGATGTAGGAGGCAGAAAATTAAAGAACTTGTCTCCATCAAAGGCCAAGATGGACATTCAAGGTTGTCCTCTGAGTCTACCACACAGACTGTGATATGTGCTCACATATAGATTCACACAAACACACACACACACACACACACACACACACACACACACTCACTCATATGCATGGATAAAAATCAGTAAAATGAAATGCAACCATATGCATGTCATATTAAGGGACAAGCTTGATATGGTGAAGTTTCCCCGAAATGCCTGCCAATGTGATACCCTTTCATTCCAGGGGGAAGAAGAAAGAGTTGTAGTTTCTAGTTTCCAGAACTTTGTGTAATATATTCTTGTGCTACCTTTGAAAATTTTTTCTATATTCATGACTGTATATACTTACACCTCATTATAAGCAGCAGCCACATTACAGAGATATGTTAGGAACATAAAAATATAACCTTGTATGCTAAAATGCCAGCTATCCAACCAGACATAGCATTCAGTTCTCTCTGAGGATTTTCAAAACTGTGACTTTGCTGATGGGGAATGTATCTGAAGAACAAACCTACGCACTACATTTTTCTGGAAAATAAATGCCAGGAGGGAGGTACACCTTGCTTAAAGCACATTCTATCCTTTAAAATTATTTTAATGTATTTATTTACTTATTTCATTATTGTGTGTTGTGTGTGTTCTAAGACACATATATGGAGATCAGAAGAAAATTTAGAGGACTCAGTTTCACCTTTCCACTCGATAGGTCCCTGGGATCAAACTCAAATCTTTAAGCTTCATGGCAAAGTTTTAACTCAGTCATCCTTCTAGCCCATGTTCTGCATTTGACCTCTGAGTTCCTCTGAGAGCCTCTTCTAAAGCTAGATCATGACACATCCCTGCCTGTTTTCCATCTAGTGTCTTTCTGCAGACTTTAAATCAACAATTATCGTCCCTTTACACTGTTCCTAGTCATTGTTTTAGAGAGATGTTCTCAATCTTGCTTATATACTCCACTTCTGAATTTCCACAGGATATTGGATATTGATTTACTAAAACATTAAATATTCATTTGTAATTGTCATTTTATCCTTCAGGATGAACCTTCACCTTTATGCCTGTAAATATAAACACACAACTACCAAATGTAACAGTTACAGTTTGTGTGTGTGTGTGCTCACATCTGCACATGTGTGTGTGCACAAATGTAGGTAGTTATATGTGGAAGCTGGATATCAATATTCATGTCTTTAAATTGTTATTAATATATATTAAATATACACAATGTTAGATTTAATAATGACATTTTCATACATGTGTATGATATATTTTGACTGTATTTATAAGCAGAATGTGAAATGATTCTGATTTATAGCATATTTAAGATTACTGACCACGCTTGATACATCCCTTTTCCAAAATAAGTTTTTTATTGAAATCACCTACTTGAAGATCATTGTAGGCAATGACAGCAATGAATATCTTATGAATATCACACTTCCAATAATCTGAGTGAATGATTGGATATAAGTGCAAAGTAGCAAATAAATGTTCAGTAGAAACAGTTTATCGTGCAGCGTGTGAGTACAGGTTGTGATGGTTAATGCTGACTGTGATCTTCGCAGGATCCAGAGCAACTAAGGGACAAGCCTCTTGGTGTGTGAAGTAGCTTCTAGATTGTGTTATGATGGAAAGATCAGTACCAGTGGGGTTTAGGCATTTTTTAAAGTTAGCAAAGATTATACACAATTTATTTAGCAGATACTGAAGCTGAATAAAACCGCAATTTCTGAGCTTGAGTTTACACCTATCTACGTAAGCTAATGAGTAAGGAGATGTGTGGATAATTAGTTACATAGTGGATCCCATTTCATTTCTACTTCACACTGCCCTATGTGTGTGTATTAAGCAATGATAGCCATTCCACTATGACGTTTTCTGATCCTTCCTATTTGACTAGAAAAAAGTAGTGAGCATGTAGCCAATAATTCCCACTAATGTGTTACTGCCAGCTGTACCGGTAATTAATTGCTGTTCTCAATAAGAAATTCTCCAATTATTTTGATTTGTTATAATTTACCAAAGTCATGAAAGTATTGCTTCTTCCCAATAACATAATATCAACTCTTGTGTCTGACAGAACACTGGGGGAAAAGTAATTTTTTCATGGTCTGTTCTCTTTCAACTAAGATGACATAAGGCTTTCTTTGCTTGTCCTGAATGTTCTGTAGTTCTGTGTTTGTACAGGCCACTACTTCTCTAATTTTTGAAATCTGTGCATATTTCCAGCTCTTCAACTGGAAAGAAGATGATAAGATGATGATCTACTCAGTAGGAGGTCCTACATATTGAAGTCCCAGTTCCTTACCCATTCCTTTCAGTCAAGAAAGAAAGCATCAACATGCAAAGTTTAGAGGCCAATACAATAAAGGGAAAATACTTTTTTTCCATTATAATTTGGAAGGTAGCTCATTTCCTAGGTATTATATTATCCTTTAAAGCACGACATAAACTCCATTTTGTCTCCATTTTAAGACCAGGCCTGACTTTAAAAGAAAAAGTAGGCCATAGGTTACCAATTCCAGGAAAAAGATCATAAAATCCCTCACCCAAGAAACAGCCTGGAGATAACCAAAAGAAAGGGCAGCTATCTTATCTCAGGGTGGGGCATCTGTGCTGGGCAGCCTTATCTTGTCTTATAGTAGAACATTCATGGAACAGGAAAATACCTAATATTCCTGTGGTCTACACATAGCTCGCTCAACTTTAGTTATGTCGGTCAGCCAATCACTTTGTAAGAAGCTTGCCTTGCTAAATGTCACCCAATCATGAAATGCTAAGCTGGAAGTTTCCCGTCATTGCTCAAGCCCTAATAAAACCCTGTCTGGCAGCTACTCAGGGCTCTAATCTCCAATACACTGCATTGGTGATGTTGGGAGTCTGAGTTTAATCCTGAATAAAGCTCTTTGCTCTTGCATATGTGGTCCGGCTCCTGGTGGTTATGGGGTCCCTAAGATCTGGGCATAACAATCATCATGACATGTAATAGTTAGTATTGATTGTAAACTTGACAGGATCTAAAATCCCTTTGTGAAAATATTTCTCTGAAAATAGCAGGACTAGGAAGATTCACCCTGAATGTGGGCTAGGGTGTGAGGCTGTTTAAGATGAAGAAAATGATTTGAGCACCAGCATTCATCCCTCCCTGCTTCCTGACTGCAGATGCAGTGTGATCAGCTTCTTCTGGATTTGCTGCCAAGGCTTCCCCGATATGATGGAGACTTCTCAACTAAGACAGAAACTTCCTCATTGTGATAAAGGCTTCCTCACTGTGTTGGAGACTTCCCTACTGTGATGAAGACTTCCCCACTGTGATAAAGGCTTCCTCACTGTGATGGAGACTTCCCTACTGTGATGGAGACTTTTCCACTTTGTGGAGACTTCCCCATTGTGATGGTGATTTCCCCACTGTGACGAATTTGTACAGCCAGGTAAAATAAATAATTTCTTAAGTTGGTTTTTTCAAGCACTTTAGCACAGACTATGAGGAAATCACTCAATAATAGTTTCCTTTAAGTAACGTTGTTGTCACCATGAACTTGTTAACATGCATGGGGCAAAATGTAAAGTAATTTCAGAAATCCGGTCAAATCTAACTTTCATACTTCAGTGTAGTCATGATATATATGTGTGTGTGTGTGTGTGTGTGTGTGTGTGTGTGTTTGTGTGTGTGTGTGTGTGTGTATCCTTTCTTTCTCATAAAATATATTCTAGGAGTAAATATCTGCTTTGTGTAAAAATGTGATAAAATGTAAAAAAAATAAATAAATAATTTTCTGTCAATAGTTATTTTATGCATACATTAAAAAGCCAAAAACCGGGAAGAGAAACAAACAATGGGAGATTTACATGTCCAATAATGCATCCTTAATTGTGCTTGGATCCAAACTCTATGAAAATCTCCAATTTTCACTTCTATTCAACAGTGGCCTGAGCCTGCTACTCAGGGATCAGTGTCTATGCTAGTTAGCTTTCTGTCACTGTAACAAGTATTTGGGACTGTTAGATTATAAAGTGAAAAGGCTTATTTTGCCTTACAGCCACAATCTCTTGACCCACTCATACTTGCACTTGTGGTAAGAAAATACTTCATATGAAAACAAGGAACAAGAGGGCCTCTGAAAGACTCTACCCAGCAAGATATTAAAGCCGATGCTGAGACTCATAGACAAACTTTGGGCAGAGTACAGGGAATCTAAGGAAAGAAGGCGGGGATAGAAAGACCTGGAGGGAACAGGAACTCTACAAGGAGAGCAAGAGAAACAAAGAATCTGGGCCCAGGGGTCTTTTGAGACTGATACTCTAACCAAGGACCATACATGGAGATAACCTAGAACCCTTGCACATATGTAGCCTGTAGCCCATTGCAGCTCAGTCTTCAAAGTGGGTTCCCCAGTAAGGGGAACAGGGTCTTTCTCTGACATGAACTCAGTGGCTGGCTCTTTGATCACCTCACCCTGAATGTTTGTGGGGGGTGGCTGGGGGCTTACCAACTCACAGAGGAAGACTGCAGAACACAGTATTGATGAGACAGACCTGATAGGCTAGGGTCAGATACAAGGGGAGGATGTCCTCCCCTATCAGTGGACTAGAGAAGTGGCACGAGAGGAGATGAGGGAGGGAAGGAGGGCAGGATTGGGAGGGGAGGAGGGTGGAGGCTACAGCTGGGATACAAAATGAATAAATTGTAATAAATAAAAAATTATATTAAAAATAAGTTAGGACATTTAACCATATAAGTCTACTAAAAATAAAAATGAATGAGAGAAAGAAAGAAAGAAAGAAAGAAGAAAAGAAAGAAAGAAAGAAAGAAAGAAAGAAAGAAAGAAGAAAAGAAAGAAAGAAAGAAAGAAAGAAAGAAAGAAAGAAAGAAAGAAAGAAAGAAAGAAAGAACGGAAGGAAGAAAAGCAAACACTTCATGCTAAAGCAAAAATTTTCATTTTCTGGCTCAGGAGTATAAAGACTAAGAGATGTCTGGCTCCCATTAAGTCCTGAGTGCTAGACAGTTTTATGTCTACTTTACACAAACTAAAGTCAGCTTTGAGGAGGGATCTTCAATTAAGGAATTGCTTCCCTAAGACTGGGCTGTATGCAAGCTTGTTGGACAATGTTTTAATTAGTGACTGGTGTGAGAGGGCCCAGCCCGTTGAGGATGGTTTCACCCCTGGGCTAGTGTTCCTGAGTTTTACAGGAAAATAGGCTGTAAAAGTTATGTGCAGCAAACCAGTAAGCAGCACCCTTACATGGCCTTTGCATAAGATCCTGACTCCAGATTCCTGCAATGCTTGAGTTCCTCTTCTGAATTCCTTCAGTGATAAACTGTGATGTGGAAATGTAAGCCAAATGAACTCTTTGCTCCTCAACTTGTGTTCTGGTCGTGGTTGTTCATTGCAGTAATAGAAACCCTAGCTAAAACACCCCGTGGCGTCATAGCACCCTTGCCTCCCATTAGTGAGAGAGCAAGAGCAGAAATAACCCCAGTTTGCTTTTCAGACACCATTTTCAATGGCCCTGTCCTTTAGGTGACCCAAGTTCTTCCACCAGGAACTTGGCAAGTAAAAAA
>REGO01000381.1:86001-143009 GCA_010120015.1 Rhombomys opimus | reverse complement strand
AAAAAAAAAAAAAAAAAAAAAAAAAAAAAAAAAAAAAAAGACAACAGAAGGAAACTGGCAAGTAAAGAATCCCAGGAGGAACTTGGCAAGGGCAAATATGCCCACAGGAGGAACTTCGCAAGAATAATTATGCACTGCCCCTGGAGCCAACCAGTGACGAGAAAAGCACATACATAGTTCCCAGGTCAATATGTTCCTTTTCAATAGCTCATCTTCCCTGAACCAATCAGCGTAAAGGTCAATCTACCCACTTCCCTCTTACCTAACCCAGTACTGCTAAAGCTTGGAATTTCTCACTTGCAGTTTTTCTGCTTTAAAAACTCTGCCCTCCTGAGGCTTGGGTCCGTCCTTTCTGAATTGCTGCTCCAGGGATGACTGACAGCGCATCCTTGAGCTTGAATAAAGACCCTTGTGTGTTTTCGTCAGACTCGTGTTCCTGCTTGTCTCTTGGGGGTCTCGTGATCTGGGCACAACACTAGGACTGGCTTTTACATGTTCGAACCTGCTGTAACAGATAGTTATTTTGACAATGCTTAAGTTTATTTATATAGAAATATCAGAGTACCACAGGTCTATGCATTCTCTTTCCCAAGGCACAAGGATTGAATTGATACCATGGTGTTAAAAGAACCCAAAAAGAACATTTTCAAGGGAGAAAAAAATCACCTTGGCTAAAAGTGTCAGTAGAGATGAGAAGACAGTGTAAACCAGTAAAACGTAGGGCTTATCCTTCAACATTATTTTTAAAAAGGAAAAGAATCTATGAAATGATATAAACTTGCCGAGGGGAAAATTTATTGTTAAGTTTTTGCCTGGCAGGGGAAGATCTTAGGTTCCGTTCACTATAACACACACACACACACACACACACACACACACACACACACACACACTTAACATGGTTAAAACTTAAGATGAAGTTACTTTCATTCTTTTATGTGAATGTGTGCATGTGATATATGTGCATATGAGTGTATGTTTATGTTTGATTCTACATATGTGCATTTACATGTTGAAGGCAGAAGCTAACAATTAGATGTCTTCCTCTACTACTACCATCATATTTTCTGACACTAGGTTTGTCACTCAACCTGGAGCTCACCGATTTGGCTAAACTTGTTGGTTAGTGATCTACAGGGATCCTTTAACCTATGTCCCTTCCCTGTGCTGTGGTTTAGACATATTTCTCCTCCTGTGGGTCTTGTCTGGGTCCTGTAGATGTGAACTAAGATCCTTATGCTTGTAGGTTCGAGCACTGTAGCAATGGAGGCATTTTTCAAGCCACTATTATTTCAAAAACACTGGAAGCAAAGACCTACAACACCGTGTAGTGTACACTGCGTGAATGCATGTATATGAGGTAGCCGATGGAGTTCGTGTACACTGCGTGAATGCATGTATATGAGGTAGCCGATGGAGTTCGTGTACACTGTGTGAATGCATGTATATGAGGTAGCCGATCGAGTTCGTATATCAGGTCATCATCGAAACTAATTACAGCACGCACAGATGCACAGTGTCGGCTTAAATGAGTGGCTTTGAGTGTTCCCCAGTGGGTAAAGGCACAGGCTGCCAAGACTGACCCACGTAATAGAAACAGAGAACTGCTGGCTCGTATAAGTTGTCTTCTTCTCTTCACACATGTGCTTTAACATGCACATTGATATTTCCATCTTCTGATATTTTCAGTTTCTTTCTTCAAAGTCTTAAAGTTCTCATCATATGTGTCTTTCACTTGCTTTGATAGAGTTACACCGAAATATTTTATATTATTTGTGGCTATTGTGAAAGGTGTTGTTTCCCTAATTTCTTTCTCAGCCCATTTATCACAGGAGGGCTCCTGATTTTTTTTTTTTTTAATTAATTTTGAATCCAGCCACTTTGCTGAAGGTTTTTTATCACCTGTAAAACTTCTCTGACAAAATTTTCAGGGTCACTTACTATCCTATCATTTGTCAACAGAGATACTCTAACTTATTCTTCCTTTCCAATTTGTATCCCCATGATCTCCCTTAGTTGTCTTGTTGCTCTAGCTAGAAGTTAAAGTACTATATTGAATACATGGAGAACATAGAAAGCCTTACAGAATTGTTTTAAATTTTTCTCCATTTAGCTTAGTGTTGGCTACTGTCTTGCTATATATTGGCCATATTGTGCTTAGCTATGGGTCTTATATCCTAGCATGAGGAGTATTGGTATTAACGTTTCTTTAAAAACTTTCTTCCGCTGTGTAAACGTACCACAATTTCTGTATCCATTCCTCTGTTGAGGGACATCTGGGTTTTTTCCAGGTTCTGGCTATTACGAATAAAGCTGCTACAAACATAGTTAAACAAATGTTCTTATTATGTACTTGAGCTTATTTTGAATATATGCCTAGGAGTGGAATAGCTGGATCTTGAGAAATCACTATTTCTAATTATCAGAGAAATCACCAGATTGATTTCCAAAGTTGTGGTACAAGTTGTATATTTACACAGTGGAATACTATTCAGTAGTTAAAAACAAGGAAATTATGAAATTTGTAGGCAAATTATGGGATCTAGAAAAGATCATCCTGAGTGAGATATCTCAGAAGCAGAAAGATACACATGGTATATACTCACTTATAAGTGGATACTAGACCTATAGTATAGGATAAACATACTAAAATCTGTACACCTAAAGAAGCTGAGCAAGAAGGAAGACCCTGGGTAATATGATCAATCCTCACTCAGAAAGACAGATGTGATGGGTATTGGAAGAAGGAGAAAACAGGAAACAGGACCTCTGAAAGACTCTACACAACAGGGTATCAAAGCAGATGCTGAGACTAATAACCAAACTTTGGGTAGAATGGGACATAGTGGGACATAGAGAGGACAGGAGCTCCACAAGGAGAGCAACAGAATCAAAATATCTGGGCACAGGGGTCTTTTCTGAGACTGATATTCTAACCAAAGACCATGTATAAATGTAACCTAGAACCCCTGCTCAGATGTAGCCCATGACAGCTCAGTATCCAACTGGGTGGCTGGCTCTTTGACTACACCCCCTTAGGGGGGAGCAGCCTTGCCAGGCCACAGAGGAGGACAATGCAGCCAATGCTAATGAGACCTGATAAGCTAGGGTAAGATGGAAGGGGAGGAGGACCTCACCTACCAGTGGACTTGGAGAGGGGAATGGGAGGAGATGAGGGAGGGAGAGTGGGATTGGGAGGGAATGAGGGAGGAAGCTACAGCTGGGATACAAAGTAAATAAACTGTAATTACTATAAAATTTTTATTAAAAATGCTCTTCTTCTCTTTCATTTTTGCTAATGTGCAGTTATTTATTTCCTGTGTTTTTTTGAATATAGTTACCCTCCTTGGGATAGAGTTTTTCTTCTAGTATTTTCTACTTTTAGTAGGGTTGGGTTTGTGTATAGATATTGTTTAAATTTGGTTTTTTCTTGGAATAGTTTGTTTTCTCCATCTATGGTGATTGAAAGTTTTGATGGATATAGTAATCTATGTTAGGATCTGTGGTCTCTTAGAGGCTGCAAGACATCTGTCCAGGCCCTTCTAGCTTTTTGAGTATCTGTAAAGAATTTGGATGTAATTCTGCTAGGTCAGCCTTTGTAAGTTACTTGAGCATTTTCCCTTGCAGCTTTTAATATTCTTTCTTCTGTAGATTTAGTGGTTTTGATTATTATGTGAAAGGAGATTTCTTTTCTGGTACAATTTAATTGGTATGCTGTATGCTTCTTTTGTGTTTATTAGCATCTTTTTCTTTAGGTTGGGGAAATTTTCTTTTTCGATTTTGTTTAAAATATCTTCTGGTCCTTGAACCTGAGCCTCTTCAACTTCTTCTATTTCTATTATTCTTAGGTATTTTCATAGAATACAATATTTACTGGATTATTTTGTGTCAGTAAATTTTTAGGTTTAAAATTTGTTTGACTGATGTATCAGTTTCTTTTATCATCTTCCTTGCCTGAGATTCTCTCTTCCACCTCTTGCATTCTGTTGTTCTGTTGGTTATGATTTCATCTGTTCCTATTCTGTTCCTTAGGTTTTCCATCTTTTCCAACTTCTTGGATTGTTACTTTGTTTTTATTTATTCTTCTTCCTCCTCTTTTTCTCCTTTTTCTTTTTCTACTTCTATTTTCAGGGTCTGGACAGTTTATTCATTTCCTTCACTTGTTTAACCATGTTTTCTTATATTTCTGTAGGGATTTATTAATTTTCTCTTTAAAGGCCTCTACCTATTTGACTGTATTTTCCTGTATTTCTTTCAGGGATATATTAATTTCTTCTTTAAAGACCTCGATCACCTTCACGAGATTAGATATAAGGCCCTCTTGTACTTTACTTGTAGTAAGATATCTTCGGCTTCCTCTAGTATTTTTGATGTTACCGTATTGTCCTGGCTCTTGTAGTTTGTGTTCTTATGCTGGCTTTAGCCATCTGGTTGTTTCTGGTATTGACAGGCTTCATGTAATGCAGGCTGAGTTTTGGGCCAGAAAATAGACCATTGGGGGGAAAAGTGCATTTTTCCCCCATGAGTAGTGTTTTAGGGGGACTGGGTAGCAGAACATAGGTGGGAAACTTTTACCTTGTGCTCTCTTACGGGCCTAGGCCTCTGGGAATGCACAGATGAATGTAAAGGAGATGGAGTGTGTGTATGGGAGGGGCAGAGCTCAGCACAGCTCTGCTTGCCCAGGGTCACCCAAGGGACAGGATGCTGGCCCTTCGAGGTTTTCCCTGTCTGTTGCAAGTGGCCAGAGTCCTCCGGTGATGGCTATTGAGTGGTGAGCAGGGAGGGGACTCTGAAGGACACTGGGCTGTGCTCTCTGCTGCTAGGTTTTTCAGGAGGACAGGGAACACCCCATAATTTCTGGGACTGAAATCAGGTATTTAGGCTTCATTGCAAATATCCTTATCTGCTGATGTGCTGATCTATATCACAGGCCCTGACATCTCATTATATTGTTTTTCTATACTCCTATGAAACAAGCACAGTACAAATATAAAAACACACAAGAGCTTTGTAACCACTGTCTCAATACACAAGAAAACCCCAAAACATACAGCACTTCATACTTGAATTTAAAAATGAAAGTAATCATAGAAAGCTTAAAAATTTCCACATGAAAAATATTCAGAAAGTTTACATTTAAAAATAACATTGCATTTATATGTGATATTAACACTTATATTGCAAGCTTTATTCTTAAAATATTTATCTGGCAAAAACAACTTAACAATTATTTGCTTTGGAAAAATAAATCCCATTTGGTAACTGGAAAATCAGGAAGTGTGGGGGTAGATAGTGTAGGAGGAACTGTAAATGTGCTGATTTCCTCATCTTCCATGAGGGGGAGTGAATTAGTACTGTGGCATTTCTGAAGGTGACAAATGAGGAAACATAAATTTAAAACTTTTTTATCAGCATAGCATAGCTATATTAATTTTGGTAAAGAGTAATTTGATTAGTCTTCAGATTCTGAAATAAAAAAAATAGTGAAGTCTGGCTTAGTTGGGTAAAGGGCTTACAGAGCAGGAAAGAGGCCTTGAGTATGAATCATATGACTTCTCAGAACTGAAGTAAATGGATAAGTACAGCAATGAACAAGTGTGATCTTGGTACTAAGAATTCAAAGATTTGGAAGATAGTTTTGGCCACTCCAGATGAATCAATGAGTTCCAGGCTGAATAGAGATGCTATCTAAAGAAATAAGGCCTGCCACACATTGACATCAGAACTTCTGATATGTCTTCTAAATCCATGCACTCATCCATCAGCCTCTCAATCATCTCATCTATCACCGTGCCCAACATCAGAATCCATGTTATATGACCTGGAACTCCAGGACAACCTGGAAAACCTAATATACCTTTTTAAAAAAATCCTGAAACTCAGCAAAGAGAAACTTCTAAGCCTTTTGGAGGATTACTGTTAGGCTCAGGACTTGTTTCTATACCTACCTAAAATAAGACAGTTTCTGACACCTCCTTTAAACACAAATATAGAATTACTCTAAGATGAAATACCATAAATCATTCTGCTGCACCACATCCTTACAAGCTGTGGTAATTACAATCTAGTTCCAAACAATTCAACAGACATTGGACCACACATTCACACCAAGAAACACTACCAAAGACTTAATCCTAGATGCTTAGGTCCAGTTTTAAAATAAAAAACTACAAGGAAAACCATGGCAATATTTTTTCTCCAGAAAATAGCACCCCCTACTGTAACGTTCTCTGAGAAAAGCAACTTAGTGAAATCACAGATGATTTCCAAATAGCAATTAAAATATACTGAAATAAGTGATGTAGTCCCTGGCAGCTTAGTGTCCAAGTGGGTTCCATAGTAATGGGAAGAGGGACTGCCTCTGACATAATCTGATTTGCCTGTTCTTTGATCACCTCCCCCTGAGGGGAGAGCAGCCTTACCAGGCCACAGAAGATGACAATGCAGCCATTCCTGATGTGATCTGATAGACTAAGATCAGAAGGAAGAAGAGAAGGACCTCCCCTATCAGTGGATTTGGGGAGGGGCATGTGTGAAGAATGGGGAGGGAGGGTGGGACTTGGAGGGGAGGAGGAAGGGCCTTATGGGGGGATACAAAGTGAATAAACTGTAATTAATAAAAATAAATAAATTAAAAAAAGAACTCAATGGAGAGATAAATAAATGCAATAAAAACTGCAAATATACAATCAATTGACTGAAATAATGAAGACAATGACAAATATGAAATGCATACATATAGAGAACATTTAAAGAAAGGTCAAAATCAAATAAAATTCAAAATCAGAAATTTAGGAAATCAAACAAAGACTTCAGAGGAAAATATCACCAATAAATTCTATCAAGCAGAAATATGAAATGGTGATTAAAAGGTAGGGGAAACAGATTACTCAGTCAAGGAGAATGTTAAACAGTAATAACTATTGGATGTGGTTGTGCACACCTTTAATCCAGCACTAAGGGAGGAAGAGACAGGCATATCTCTGTGACTTCAAGGTCAGCCTGGTCCAAAGATTGAGTCCAGGACAGCCAAGGCTGCACAGAGAAAAGATGTCTTGATAAACCAAACCAAAACAACAACCAAAACCAATCAAAACAACAGCAGCAAAATCAGGAATGGAACATGCTGCATGAAATCTGGTATAATGTAGAAGAAACTCATAATGCATTTAAGGGAGAGAAACACATGTGGAAAGGCATAAAAATATTTTTAAGTTAATCATAGAAGAAAATTTTTAACCTCTAAGATAACAGATGCTATTTAAAGTACAAGAGTTATATAGCACATCAAAAGACAGGATGAGAAAAGAAATTCCCCAATTCACACAATGATAAAAACACTAAATTTATGTAACAGAGGAAGAATATTGATAATAAGGGAAGAACACCGAATCACATATGAAGGCAAAACCATCAACATAACATCTGACTTTTCAGCAGAAACTTTGAAAACAAGAAAAGCCCAAGCTGATATTCTACAAGTGATAAATGACAATAGTTTCAGCCCATACTATCTTTAAGCATAGATTTCAGACCAAACTATCTCATGCAGAAAAACTGTTAGTTGAAATCAAAGAAAAAGAAAAAAATTCAGACTAAAATAGATTTAAGGAATTTATGGCCTCAAAATCAACCTTAGAAGCATACTGAGGAAAACAAAAAACAAAAAACAAAACACTTTCATCTGAATATAAAACTGAACATATCCAAGACGGTACAATAAATATGTAATAACAGAATAACTAATTAAAAGAAGGCTAAAAGGAGAAAACCACCACAACAAAATAACATAAACTATTAAACATTATTAAATAATTCAATAATAACTTCATATTAGCCAGCCCAATTCTCCCAATGAAAAAAGATAGAATAATAGATTGAATTAGAAAAGTGAATATATCTTGTTTGCTACCTGCAGGAAACATACTTTAACATCAATGACAGAAACCAATTTAGGGAAAAGGATGGGAAATGGTATTCCTAGTAATTAAAACTAAGAAACAATCAGGTTATAAGTATTCTAATATTTGAAAAAATACATTTCAAATCAAAACCATTCTCACTAATATGTAAGCCATCCAAACCAAAATACAAAAACTGGAGCTAAATGACTTCATAAATCAAATGGTTCTAAAAGGCATCTATATAGCAAAGGATATAGTTCAACATAATAAATGCAAAATATAATAAGCCCATAGCCCACATCATGTTAAGTGGAGAAAAAAATAACTCAAAGAATTACTAAAAAATCTTATAAAGCCAGGATTTTCATACTTTCCATTCTTCAACACTAATAAATAAAACTTATTCTCTATTGCTCCTGGGACTTTGTCCAAAATGGATTACATATTGAGATGTGATTCAAATATAAACAAATTTAGAAAATTTAAAATAACTTTTGAATATTATCTGATCATAAAGAAATAAAGTTAGATATCAACAACAACAGAAATAATAGAAAGTACATAAAAGAAAGCTAAACAATACAGCACTGAATAAGAATTCTGTCAAGGGAAAATGTTGGTATAATGTTCTTGTGGCATGCATAAATTTACCCTTATTCATTCAAATGTTAATATCTCTACCTCACTGTCTGGTTTCAATTTGGAAGTCGCATTGTGATACTTATTCTAAACATCACCTGTCTCAAGTTTGTGTAAACATGTCACTATTTGTTCTCTGTATTTTCAATGAAACAACCAGTCAATGCTGTGCAATGAATAGGAATGGGGTAGGACATCCTGGTCCAGAGGGGAGAAAGAAGTGAGTGTGAGGAAAGTAGAGATCAGCAGGAGAGGACTTGGGACCAGGAGGAGAGATGAACTAGACCTAATATGTGAAAAAAAGCAAGTATAATGTGGGAAATCTGAATGTGAGGAAGGAAACTATGTGGGCTTGGAGGTTTAGGATAGAGTAGCTATTGCCAAGCATTGTGCTCTAGGTTAATTAAACAAATCCGAGCCTCTGTGTGGTGATTTGGGTTTACAGCTGGTTTAGGAATAACCACTGTTTAACTAAAAGATAAATCAATAATAAAAAATAATAGTTGAGAACAAAAAAATGAAGAAGGAAATTTAAAATGTTTTTAATTGAATAAAGATAAAACCACAACATTGCCCAGTCTCAATAATGATGGCTCTAAAAAGAAATATTATAGAAGTGATTTCATATTAATGCTGCACCTAGGCATTGGGTTAACAAGAGTAGACAATGCCCAAAGAGTAGATGGGAATAAATATGAATGCCAGGTGTGGAATTAATGCAAGAGAAACCAAAGAAAAACAAACAAAAAACCCCAAATAATTGAAGAAAGAGTTGTTTCTTTGAAAATATTAGGAAGATGGACAACTCATTAGCCAAACTAATCAAAATAAAGAGAGAGAACCTGTGAAACAAGAGATGAAGTGCAGTGGACACTGAAGAGACTCACAAGAACATGCTTTAAATGTCTATAGTACACTAATCTCAATAATAAAAAAAGATAAATTTCTAGATATATTCGATGACCAAAATCAAATCAAGATGAAGTAAATAGAGTAAATAGTATTTTATAACAGTCAATGTGATTGAAGCTATAATTAAAAAGTAACAAAAGTCTGTTTCCAGATGGATGCATCCAAGAAATTCATGAAAGAACATTCTCAAAATATTCTATAAAATAAAAGCAAGAAACATTTCTATCTTATTTTGTCTAGCCAGAATTACCCTGGTCCCATAACATGACACAGTTCAAATAAAAAAAAAATAAAGTCAACCATTTTATCTAATGAATACAGATGTACAAGTGCTCAATAAAATACATGGAAAATAAATTTAAGAACATGTCAAAAATTTATCCAACATGATCAAGTCAGCTTCATCCTGGAAATGCATGGATAGTTAACAAATGTGAATCAATACATGAAATCCACCAAGATACACCCCCAGTACAGAAACCACATGAACATCTCATTAGATACAGAAAATAACTTTGTTTAATCAACCATCCACTCATTATAAACGTCCTAGAGAGTCTAGGGGTACCAAAATATATTTCAACATAATAAATGCCATAGACAATAAGCGCACAGACAGCATCATGTTGAATAGAGAAAAATTCAAAGCATTTCCAATACAATTTTACAAAAAGGATTTTCATACTTTCTATTCCTGTTTAATGTATTGCTTGAAGTCTTAGTTAGAGCAGTAAAACAATTGAAGGAGATAAAGTTGATGCAAGTAGAGAAGGAAGAAGTCAAAACAACTTAATTTGCAATTAACATAATTATATACCTAAAACACCCTAAAGCTCCACTGTAAATCTCCTACAGATGATGTATAATTCCTATAATAGGAATTTAATACATAGAAATCAGTAGACTTCCTATATATGAATGGTAAATGTGAAAAATCAGAAAAACAATCCCATTCACAATAGCCTCAGTAAAATATCTTGAAATACATTGAACTAATTAAGTGGAAAAATTTTTAAATAAAATCTTTAAAACACAACATAAAGAAATTCAGGAAAATATGGGATCTTCCATGCTCATAGATCAATAGAATTAATGTTGTAAAAATGACCATCCTACCAAAAGCAATTTACGAATTCATCACAATCCCCATAATATTTGCAACTTAAATTTTTACGAACCTTAACTTTTATGTGGAAACACGCACATGAAAAACAAACAAAACCAACTGAACAAGTGTATATACTTATTAAAGGGCTCTTTTGTTAAAAACAACATTGTATTGCCCTAAAAGCAGACGCATTGGTCAAGTCCATACACCTAAGGCCAAATGATTTTTGCTGAAGAAGCCAAAAAAGGTGCATTAGAGAAAAGAGAGCACCTTCAATACACTTCATGAATTCAATAACTACATGAAGCAGAAAAATAATCCCTATCTCTCACCTGGCACTAAGCATAGTTTTTAATGGATAGTAGACATCAACATCAGATACCCCTAATCTGAGAGAGGAGAAAGTAGAGAATGTGATTGAACGTATGGGCTCAAGAAAGGACTTTCTGAATAGAACCCCAATAATATACCATTAAGACCAAAAGTTGACAAATGGGATAGTGTGCAGCTAAAATCTATACAAAAAAGATATCATCATTCAATTAAACTGGCAGCATATTGACTAGGAAAAATATATTTACCAGATAAACTCTGACAGAGAATAACCGTCTAGAATACACAAAAAAAAAAAAAAAAAAAAAAAAAAAAAAAAAATTAAAAAAAAAAAAAAAAAAAAAAGAATATAAAAAAAAAAAAAAAAACAACCTCAGAAAGTAAACATTAAGAAAAGAACCTAGATATACCACAATTTGTGCATCCATTCCTCCACTGAGGGACACCTGGGCTGTTTCCAGCTTCTGGCTATTACAAATAAGTCTGCTACAAACATAGTTGAGCAAATGTCCTTATTGTGTACTTGAGAATCTTTTGGTTATATGCCTAGGAGTGGTATAGCTGAGGAAGCACTATTTCTAGTTGTCTGAGAAAGCGCCAGATTGCTTTCCAGAGTGGTTGTACAAGTTTACATTCCCACCAGCAGTGGAGAAGAGTTCCCCTTTCTCCACAACCTCTCCAGCATGTGTTGTTTCTTGAGTTAAATTGTGGTACATCTACACAATGGAATATTACTCAGCAATAAAAAAAAAAAAAAAAAAAAACAAGGAAATTATGAAATTTGCAGGTAAATGGTGGGATCTGGAACAGATCATCCTGAGAAGCAGAAAGAGGCACATGGTATATACTCACTCATATAGACATATAATATAGGATAAACCTACTAAAATCTGTACACCTAAAGAAACTAATCAAGAGGGAGGACTCTTGCTAAAATGCTCAATTCTTATCAGAAAAGGCAAAGAGGCTTGACATCAGAAGAAGGAGAAAAGAAGGAACAAGTTAGGAGCCTGATGCAGAGGACCTCTGAAAAGCTCTGCCCTGCAGACTATCAATGTGGATACTGAGACTTATGGGCAACCTTTGGGCAAAGTGCAGAGAATCTTAGGAAAGAAGTGGGAAACAGTAAGATTTGGACAGGACAGGAACTCCACAAGAAGAGCAACAGAACCAAAAAATCTGAGCACAGGGGTCTTTCCTAAGACTCTTATTCCAACCAAGGACTATGCATGGAGATAACCTAAGACCCCTGCACAGATGTAGCCCATGGCAGTTCAGTATCCAAGTGAGTTCCATTGTAATAGGAACAGGGACTGTCTCTGACATGAACTGATTGGCCTGCTCTTTAATTGCCTTCCCCTGAGGGGGAAGCAGCATTACCAGGCCACAGAAGAAGACAAGGCAGCCACTCCTGATGAGACCTAATTGACTAGGATTAGAAGGAAGGAAAAGAAGTCCTCCCCTATCAGTGGACTTGGGGAGGGGCATGCATGCAGAGGGTGGAGGAAGGGAGGGATTGGGACAGGAGGAGGGAGGGAACCACGGGGGGGGGAGATATAAAGTGAGTAAAGTGTAATTAATAAAGAACAAAAAAGAAAACAACCCAACTAAAACATGGTGTATGGATATAAGCAGAGAGCTCTTTATAATAAAGATAATAATCTAGGAATTTAAAAAACATGTTTAGCCTTCAGAAAATGTTAACAAACTCCTTTAAGACTTTATCTTGCCACAGTCAGAAAGGCTAAGGTCAAAGAAAGAAGTGAAAACAGATGCTAGTGTGGATATGGGGAAAGAGGAAAACATAATCATTGCTGGTGAGAGTGAAAACTGCTACAATCACTATGGTGATCAATGTGGAGCTTTGTAAAAAGTATTGAAAACAGATCTACTACATGATACAGCTATGTATCTTCCCAGCATATATTCAAAGGATTCTATATGTTACCACAGAGATGCTTGTTCATCTGTGTCCATTGTTGCTGCATTCCCACTAGCCAGGAAATGGACATAGCCTAGTTTGTCCATCATATGATAAACAGACAGTGAAAATGTATCATAGTTACACGCTGTAATATTATTTAGCTGTTAAGATAAACAAAATTATGATATTTCAGGTATATAGACCAGAAAATATTCATTCTGTATGAGGTAACCATGACCTAAAAATGTGACATATTTCTTTTTTATGTATGGATACTAGCTGTTAATATATCAGAATATCCTTGGAAATCTTAAATTTAGCAAGGTACTGTACATACAGGGACTTTCAAGGGAAGATATCTCTAAGAGAGTGGCATGAGGACTTGAAGGGGAGTAATGAAAAAGGAAGGGTTAAATTTGCATGGGGAATGAAAACAAAATATCAGAGGCAATATGTGGAGAAATAATTAACATCAAAGACTTTTTTTTTTTGAGAAAGCTGTATGAAAACCTACTATTATAGTAGCTTCCTAAACAAAATCATGTAAAAAGAGGATTAATGGAGTTATTCTACAGTGAAAGGACAATATTCCAACTAGACACCTTATGCTAGTAAATTAAAACAGCAGTACAAAGAATAAAGAAAGAAAAAAATTATGTAATTATATTTTAATTATACAAAATAAAATAAAAAATTTACTGTCTCTGATATGAACTCAGTGGCTGGCTCTTTGATCACCTTCCCGCAATGGGAGAGCAGCCTTACCAGGCCACAGAGAAAGAGAATGCAGGCAGTCCTGAAGAGACCTGATAGGCTAGGGTCAGAGGGAAGTGGAGGAGGACCTCCCCTATCAGCAGACTTGGGGAGGGGCATGGGAAGATATGAGGGAGGGAGGGTAGGATTGAGAGGGAATGAGGGAGAGGGGCTACAGCTGGGATACAAAGTGTAATTAATAAAAAATAAATTTAAATATCAAAAAAGAATTTCCAAATTGAATGAGTCACTTTTTTTTTTTTTGCATTTTTGGCCTATGGATTCACACAGACCCCTAAGGATTGCTGCCTGTTATCAATATTTATAACTACCCTAGAAACTTATAAGACTATTGCTCAGTCAAAAACATAGAGAAATTAAGCTGATACATACCTGAAAGCTAATTGTCTAACAGTAAGCTTTCATGTACTTAAGCAGAAAAGTAACCATTAATTTCAGCCAGCTGTCAAATAAACAACTAAAACTTTAAGGAGGGATCAGTTTTAATAAACATAGTATGCAAAACTCATTTTAATTTACTATTTTTGATTAAGACAGTGGATCACAATAAATATATAATGTCTTCTTTTCTTAAAGATCTTGATTAGTTTTACTGAAAATAGTTCAGGAGGAAGAAAAACACCACCAGAAAGAATTTGGTGATGTGCATTTTTAGTGGGTCTTTTTCATTTCTTGGTGGAGATTATTAAATATACAAGGATTTGAACTTGGCCTTACTGAAGTCCTGTCTCATAACAGAGACATGGCAAGATATTAAATGAAATATATATGTTGAACTCATGCCTTAGCTGCACCACTGAACTTGTATTTTTAAGAAATTCAATACTCTTCCACATCACATACCTGTCATCTCATCAAAGCCTCAGAATGTGATTGTATTTTGAAATTTGTGTTTCACTTTCTGGTTTTGATCAACAATTCACTCTCATCTTTCCTGACCAATCACCTTCTGATTTTTCCCTCGGGATCACAGCTAATTTTATTTCATGAGCATGGCAAATTTTAGTCAGAGGTCATTTACTTTCATAAACCCAGACCTTAGCAAGAGCCGCTGCTTCAACGGCTTTGTTCATCACACATGAAAAGTGAAGGACAGAGGGAAGAAGGATGGAGGGAGGCAGGAAAACACTCTGAGCAAATTACCAAATTTCCCCTTTTTTGTTGTTTGGCACTTTCAAGCACTTATACAACGAAATGTAGTTATTTTTACCCCATTTTTCTCTCGTCCTCCTCCCTCTCTTATTTGTACCCTTTATTTTTGGGGGCCCACTATGTCTAGTTAATTTCTTACCTGAGTTTAGGGGGAAGTTTCTCGGTGCATGAAGAGCAGCTTGTGTACACTGATTGTCACGTCGCTGTCTAAACATTCATGTTTGTACTCACACATTAATGCTGTGCCGGACTTTCCTCAGAGAAGCTTCTCACTGCAGCAGGTGGGAGTTCATATAGAAACCCATGGTTGGCCAAGGTGCAGAGAGTAAGTGATAGTGGGTGCTCATCCCCAAATCATTAATTACTTTTACGAAGAGCTGCTACTCTTCAAGGTTCTCATTTTTCAAAAAAATTTTTTTTCTAAAATTCCACAACTACACAAAAATATATCCATTAACATGTGCTAGTCTTTCCAATAGTTTCTATAGAGAACATAGACTAGTGGCTGGAACTCGGAGTTTGACTTTAGAAAGTTGAGTATATACTTCTGATCCAACATAAAATTAAAAAGTGCATGTGTATTTTTCTTAAATTTTTGCTATACTGTGTTAGAGTCATTTCTTTTTATTTCATGATAAAAGTTACTAATGTTAAGGCTGATAATTAAATCTGACCACATATACATCCATCCCTACATCCATCCATCTATACATGCATCAATCCATCCACCCACACACCACACACATATATACATGTGTATGTATTTAATTTCATTGATATTTAAAATTTATTTTTCAGAATTTTTATTTGTACAATGTATTTTCTTCATAGCCATCAAATATTAAACCCCTTCACCTCTGCCTAGTTCCTGTGACCCTCACTTTGCCACCTTCATATTCCCCTTTGTTGTTGTAGATAATAATACCTCTCTCCAATTAATGTGGACACAAGTACATGGGCATAGAGCCATTCACGAGGGTATGGATTGCCTAACCACTGCCTATGTCTCAAAATTAGAGAAGGACTCTCCCTCCCATAGAAGCTATCAACTGCTGATAACTGCTCCCAAGAGTGAGATTTCTGGGATCCTCCTCATTCATGCTTGAATTTTTACCTCTTGCTCTTAGTCAGGTAACACCAGCTGCTGTTAGCATGTGCAATAGCCATGTCAGGACTGGAAATGTGAGTTTAACAGATTTCTTCCTCTTCTACCAGGATATGATCTGAAGACCAGAAATGTCTCTTTTTCTTCATTCCACATTTAGTGAAAATTAAAACATTACATACAATCTACTCATTCTTTTTAATGTGAACTTCTAAGGATTCATTTTATATCTTGTCATAATGCTTTAGTGGCTTTTTTGAACACTTGTAACATGTTACCATGCTAAAGAGAAATTATTCTAATTGTTCCTCCTCTCTGATAAACAAACATATATGCATACAATTTTCACATGCACATGCGTGCACACACACACACAGAGAGACCTAGATGAAAAGATGAATCTTAAAAATAAAACCTTTTTATTTGAAAAAAAAAGTTTTTGGAACCATCATAATGTAAAGTCCTATAATATGAAATGTGTTCAGTGCAGACCAGTGTAATAAAAGCTGGCATCCTTGTCTGGTACCCATTCCTAGAGATTACATTTTCCATCATTCTCCATTACACAAAATTTAAGTGTATGGTTTCATCATGGCATTTTAATTCCAAGCAAGTCTCCCTGTATTTGCATACTTTATTTCCCCATGAAGAGTCTGTTTCATATGTAACAGGTTTATTCTATGCCATGTGGTAATTTTGCATCATATGTCTCCTTATTAATAAAATTCATATTGAAGCTACATAGTAATTAATATTAATACAATAAATGAGCAAACTAAAAAACAGAATACAGAATAATATGTAAGACTAGTCGTATGGGTCAATGGGCAAAGATACTTGACCCGTAAAACCCACAAAGAAGTGGAAGGAAAGAATTAATTCCACATAATTGATCTTTGATCTCCACACATGTTCTGTGGCACACAGATCCCTTCCCCATACATATATCACACACATATACAAATATAGGTAATAAATGATAAGAGATAATCTGTGAAGACGAATTGACAAATCTTCCAGAATGTGACAATGAAAACAAAATGATGGGAGAAAAATCATGGAGAAAAAAATGATAACATGGCAAGGGAGAATTGGGTTGGTGAGCAACAATATTTGAAAATGCATAGATGAAGTTTTCTTCCTGTATCTAATCGATAAACTAATAGTACATTTTTATTTGTTGGGTGATAAATCAATCCTTATGTTACGTTTTTTTTTTGCACTCTTCAGAGGAAAAATAATAAAATCTTTGAGCCTACAGAAATTTGTTTTTAGAGTAGGAATTTGTTATGCTCTTTTTAGTAGCATCAAGTAACAGGAAGATAAAAGCCAATATACAAAAGATAAATGTAAAATCTGAATTTGTGTAAGAAGATACAAGAGTTACATATTTCAGAGTAGACTAGCTCAGGATGGTCTTCCAAAATGAACTCTACTGAGCCTTTTCCAAACAATCTATATTTGAAATATTAAAGCCATTGGTTCTGGTAGCAGTCTAAGGTGGGGATTCAACATGTCCACAGAGTTTAAGTGCAAAGCTTTACCTTCACCTTCCTGATCACATCTGGATGACCTCAGACTCTTACAACCAGGAAGATACGAGCAGAGCAGAGTTGGTAGCCATAGTCAAGCTACCTTACAAGCAGTGCCAGAAAGGCTTAGATACAACCCTTTTCCTTCATCACTTACACAGCTTAAAATCTCTGCAAAGTATATGTTTCCTTTGCTGACCTAGGATCTTTGTGCTTGCCAAGCCCGTGGGAACTGCTCTATAGGTTATTTCTGAATTTACTGCTTCCTATTTCTAGGAGTCTAACTTGCAACTGATAGCTTACTACTTTCTCCTGTTTATTCATATGTATAGCAAAGTTTTATTTTAAAATAGTACTTGCTGTACCTTTATAAAAGGTACCTATTACATTGGTGCAAAAAAAATTCAAGTATTATCAAGTTATTTAAATCATGTACAACATATTGACATACAACAATAGAACTAAAATAGAAAATTTAGAAGTCATCAGAGATAACTGGAAAGATTCATGTATTTGAATTCTTTAAGACACAATTTTAAATAAACCATGTCAAAGACAACACTTAGAAATGTTTTTGAAACTTGCAAAGATAATAGTTTGACATATGTTTCCATCACAGTGGTTTCTCCTTCCCCCTTCCTCCTGCTGATGGTACCTTTGCGTTCCAAAATGATCCCTATATCTTTATCTCTCTCACACACATTCAAGTATGAATACATGTATTTATCCACATATGACAAAAATGTGATATTTGCTCATCTTAGTCTGGTTTATTATACTTAACTTATCTTCAGGTCTCTTCATTTTCCTGAAAATTAAATAATTTTATTCATTATAACTGAATAAAGAACTACATTGTGTCCTTGACTTCTGGCTCTTTCAATCTTTCCTTGCCCTCTTCCATAAGATTTCCTGAATTCCATCTAATGTTTGGCTGTGTGTCTCTGCATCTATTTTCATCAGCTTCTTGGTGCAGTCACTCAGATAACTATTATGTCAGCCTCCTGTCTGAATGTATAGCAGAATATTATTAATACTGTTTGGGGTAAGCTCTCTCTCATGACATGTGACTCAGGTTGAACTTGTCATTGGTTGGCTGGTTTGAAGGTTTTATTTGTGGGCAGGTGGCCCCCTTCCTTTACTGGAAGTCTCTTCTAGCTATAGAAGGTGGCCAGGTTCCATATTTCTGGACAACACACACACACACACACACACACCCACACACCCTATAAAATCAACAATCCTGAACCCATAGGAATTTACAGAGACTGAACCTCCAACAGGAGAGCATCCAGTTCTAGGTTGCCCACACATATGTAACAGATGTACAGCTTGCTCTTCACAAGAGACCTCTATCAGCAGGAGGAGGAGCTGCCTCTGACTCTCTTGCCTGCTTTTAGATCCCTTTCCCCTAACTGGACAGCTTTGTTTACTTTGAATAGAAGATGCTTAAAAGAAGAAGGAGGAAGAGGAGGAAGAAAAGGAGAAGGAGGAAGAGGAAGAGAAGAATAAGAAGGAGAAAAAGAAGGAGAAGGAAAGGAGGCTAATCAGGAAGATGAGGAGGAGGAGAAGCAGCAGCTCCTAATCTTACTTGATACACCAAGGCAGGCTGATACCCACAGGAGTTCTTTACTTCTCTGAGAAGAAAAGAATGGCGCCATAAGGGGAGGGGAGTGGAGATGAGAAGGGAGGGTTGGGAAAACAAGAGGGAGGAGAATTTTCTAAATGAATATAAAGTAACCAAATAAATTAATTAATGAAAATAATGATTAAAACACACCACATTGTATTTGTGTGTGGATGTATGTTATGCATACTGAGGTATAAGAGTATGAATGACTATGCTTGTATGTAGAGGCCACAAGAGGTTATCAAACATCTTGTTCTTTTCTTTTTCATTTTCTTTCTTTCTTTCTTTCTTTCTTTCTTTCTTTCTTTCTTTCTTTCTTTCTTTCTTTCTTTCTTTCTTTCATTTTTTTACTTTCTCCATTTTCTGTTTTGTTTTGGTTTTGTTGTATTGTGGTTTTCAACTGGCAAGTCACAGTGTTTTCCTGGGATTTCTTTGGTTATAATGATCATCTAAGTTAATAAATTATACAGTTTTATGTATTAACAATTCATTCTGCCATTTCTCCTTCTCAGGGACTTATTGTGAATGTATGTATTGATATGTTTGATGACATCACACAGCTTGTGACTCTTCTTTATTCTTTTCTTTTCCTCTCCCTTAACAGCCTTTTCTTCTATTTCACTGACACTTTCTGGTGCTTGCTTGTTTCCATTTGGAAGCCTCTGGGATTTATTTTTGTTCCAAGTATTGTAACAACTGAGAAACATCTATTTGATTTCCTATTGTAATCATATTAATTTAATGATTTTTTTAATTTGGTAAATCATTGTTCTTATTCTTGAATGCAGTGAATAAAAATTACAATTTATTTACTGTGTGTGAAAGACACAGAGGAAGACACACAGGAAGAGAGACAGACAAGATAGAGAACCAGCAAGACACCTGTTGGTATCAGAAGGGAATTAGCAGCAGCTGATTCTATCTGTCCCACTGTGGGGACTGAATTCTTGTCACCAAGCTTGGTGGTAGGTGCCTTTATCTACAGAGTAATTTCAGGGGCACTGTTCAGTTAAATTTTGTTGTTAAATTACCTTTATCTCTTTGAATACATTTCAAATAGTTCATATAAAATTCTTGCCCAGTTAGTCAAAAATCTGTGCTCTGAAAAATATGTTCTATGATTTTTTTTTTACAACTTGAGCTATATTCTTAATGTTTTAGGTGTCTCTTAATACCTTACTGAAAACTTCCAACTTCAAATTTAAAAACGTGATCATGAAATAAAATCCTCTCCTTCCAGGGTTTTCTTTGATTTTTTCTACCATTTGAATTATATTCCTATTTTAGATATTTCTCAATACTTCATTGAAAACTTCCAACTTCAAATTCAAAACTGTGATAATGACCCTCTCCTCTCCATGTTGTTGTTTTTGTAGTTATCTGTTAAGTTATGTCTGTGAGCGCCTTCCGTAAAGCCTCTATTGCTTGTTCTGGGTGTCCACTGTATTTTCTGTTTCACTATACCATAATCAGCTAATGAAGCTGAGAGTACTGCATGCTAGTCCACTGGCAATGTGCTTGTTGTGCAAGCATAAGAGCCACTTTAGTCCCCAGAATCCAAGTTAATATGTAAATACAGGCAGGTGAACCTCCATTATAATCCAAGTCCTGTCAAGGTGATAGAGATAGGTGGATCCTGGTCAACCAGTCTAGCCAAGTGTGCCAGGACAAGTGAAAGACAAAAGTAAATAAATAAATAAATAAATAAATAAATAAATAAATAAATAAAAGAAATAAAAAATAATAAAGGTGGCACCCAAGAAATATCTTCTGGCTGCCAGCCAATGGCACATTTGCTTATGTGTATGTGCTCAAACATGAACACACACACACATGAGCACACACACACACACACACACACAAACTGATGAAAGCGTCTTTAAGGAATTGAAACAAATAACAAGGAGAAAAAAAAATGATTCTTTGCTAGCGATCTATGTTTCTACTAACTTTAGTAAATGTTCCAAAGCCCTGTCCCCAACAATCAGGATTTGAAGTTTCATTCCAAGATTTTGGTGTATATTTTGCCCCTACCCCTGTTTTGTTTTGTGTTTATTTTTGTTTTACTGTGCTTTTCGAGACAGGGTTTCTTTATATAGCCCTGGCTCTTTTGGACTCACTTTGTAGACTAGGCAGGCCTTGAACTCACAGAAGTCTACCTGCCTCTGCCTCCTGAGTGCTGGGATTAAAGGTGTGCATCACCATGAGACTTCTTTTCATTAGAATACCAACTAAATCTTTGTCTAAAAGTGTTGTGAGAGACAGAAAAGGCATATTCACCTCAGCCCTGGATGTGTTACATGTTAGAAAAAATAAAGGCAAACATTTTGAGACACCTCTTCAGGGAATCACTAGATATGTCAAAATAAGAAGCTATACTTCCTTTAGAGTAAAGTTCAACTTTGGGACTGGAAAGATAACTCAATGATTGAGGGCTTACTGTTCTTGTATAGGAGCAGAGCTCATTTCCTAATATCCATGTATATGATTTAAAACCATCTGCAATATCAGCATTTGAAGAGTCAATGGCATCTGTTGCAGAAGATTATATTTTAAGCTCTCAAGGGCTACTTTATCCTGCCTAGTTTCCAAATAATTGAGACAAAGAACACTTGGATTTATATAAGTTTTGAGGCAAAGAACTAGGCAGGTATCAACCCTCTAAGCTATTTTGCTATGTCCCAGCCACACAGCCCAAGTTACTCGCCATAATAGTTTTTGCTTGGGATGCTTCTGTTTCATCAGGCCAGCACTCATGGCCTCATGCTCATGTCTTTCCTGCCCCACAGGGAGGTGACTTCCTTCTCTGCCTTCCTCTCCTCCTGCTACATCTGCTTCTTGTCTTTTTCTTCTTAGGACTCATGGTCCCTCTCAGACCCTAAGCCTGGCACCTAAGCCCCACCTTCCTTACTTCTGCCCAGTCACAGGCTTTAGTATTGTTAACCAATCAACTTTAAGTTAGGTAGAGCAAAGTTTACACAACAAAGACAGGTGTATGTAAGAGTGTGCTCACCCTAGGGGCACCCAGATCCTGGGATCCAGTAATTAGCATTAGAATACATAGCGACAGACCAACCCCCTACAAGCTCTGGGACATCCAGTGACTTCTTGCCTCTGCAGGGAATTATACTCCTGTGCACATACTTTTCCATCTTTAATCTTGCTGCACACAAATACACACTGCTAAAAATAAAATAAATCTTTAAAAAATTTCATCTGTTATCTCTAGTATCAGTGACTTAAGACCATAGCCCATGTCTTCGAGGCTCCTGCATTTGTAAGTGGTGTCCTGGGTTTTACTTAATTAATTATTGTCTTATTTACAGTAAGCATTTTCATGGTTGCTGCAGTGATGGTGGTTTCCAGGTTGTGTAAGTCAGCGCTGACTGCTTAGCCATCTTGCTAGCCACTATCACATCAAGATGATCTTCTCTGATTCTTCATTCCACCATTTTGTCCAATGTCGTCAGGTTGTAATTTTCTCAGTTAAATATTTTAAAGTCTGTTTAAATTACTGTTTGCATCTTCAGAAGATTTTTGAGGCTATCTTAGAAACTGAAGAATGCTTTAAAACTTAACATTTAATGCAGTTGTCACAGTGTCACAATAAGAGAGAAAAATTTCGTATAACATTAACAGAATCCTGATATAATTCAACACCAAATCACTATAATGGGATTTTCAATAATTAATCGGAAAATGTCACTTCTGTCTCACATAAACCCTTCTGTAACTATAATTGAGATTGTTTGTGTAAAATATAAAATTGTCTTTCTTTGAGATCAAGAAACTATGCATTTTGTTGTTGCTACTGCTACTTAATAATACAGTAAGTCAATGAAAAGAAACAAAAATGTAAGTTAAATTCTTATTCTTGGATGCTTTTATTCTATGTATAGAAATGTCAATGATGCTATTTTCTATTTATAAATATTAATAAGTGAACTGCAGGCATATAAATAAAAAGTAAATGTAAAAACCTTTTTTTTATTTCCAGATACTAAATGTTAGCAAATAAAAATTAAAAGAAAATGTCCTATACAGCAGCATTACAAATAGCATGTGTTTAGTTTCAATCCAAGAAAATATGAAATTCAATGCATAATGATATTGAAAATAAAATACCAGCGCTGGCAGGCCTGTTCAGTGGTAAAGGAGCTCACCACCAAGCCTGCTGACTACAGCTGACCTTAGGCCCTCATAGTGGAAACTATGACTCTAGTAAGATGTCTCCTGCCCTCCACACATACATAGTCTCGCAAACATATACACACACATACAGGCACATGCACACACATATTCTACACTCAAATACTAAATAAACAAAAGTTTAAAATGATTTAAATGGAAAAACACATGAAGCTTATTAAAATCAAATCCATGAAACCCCAGGGAAGCATCACAGATATTCTCAGATACCTGAAAGGATTTGACAATTATTAGTCAACTACAATGTTTAATGTTGTGTTATTCCTCTACAAATTCATTTGTAGATCAATCCAGTATATTTCCAGTAACTTGACTCTATTAATTTATAGTACCAAGAGACACAAATCACCCATATGTGTTTGGTTTAGTTTAAGGCACATGCCATGATAGAGAGCTGATGTCCTATTGAAATGGAAATTTCTGGTTTCTTTAAAGACTGAATTTTCTCATGTGATGTTTTTTCCAAGTTGGCTTGTGAGAGGGCATGTGATGTTTTGCTTTGACCGCTCATGTGTGAGGTGACTGACTTTGCCTAGCTAAGAACATCTGTGGGTGGACTTTGAGGAGAGGACATGTAGAGACCCACACAGAGTGAGACCTCACTTTTTGGGTCAACATGTGTGCACTGATCTTTGTGCTTCAACACTTGACTTCACAGAGAGAAACATTCCAGAGATCTTCGCTGGGCAATCCAGATGGGTCTTGCAGCTTTTGCTGACTTTGTGTTGCAACTTACTGTTGGCCTTTGGACTGGACTGCTGGTATCCTGGCTACTGAGTCTGGTAATCCCCTAATGACCCAGTGACCCTAAACATTTGAAAGTAGATAAAAAAAGACTACAGCCCTTTTCCCTACTAATCTCCTACCTAAGATTACAGGGATGGGTTGGGTGTGGGGGTGGAAGTGAGGTAAAGGTGCTTAAGAATCCTAAATAAAGTAGGTTTGGTGAAAAATCTAAGCCTACACCCTATCCTGCATGGATGGCTAGGAACCAGAGACTGGATAGCCAAGAGACTTAGGATAGAACCAAACAGAACAGGCCACACACACATGTGCACACACACACACACACACACACACACACACGTACATATTTGAAAAGTAAAGTTTGGAGTATGGCCTCAACAGATAATTGTCCATTTGGGAACAAAAGTGTTCACACATATGTATTTCTGAGAACATTGCTTATGAAGCCAATAGTAAAGGATTGCCAAATCTTTTGAGTGTCTTCTCTGAACTAATGAACCATGGAATGTTATACTGAAGAAAAGGAATGAAGTAAACACTTAAACAGAACATTGTGGAAAAAAGGAATGAAGTAAACACCTAAACAGAACACTGTGGGTAAAACAACTTCATCACAATGAAGAAAACATGTCTAAGTTTCATGCACACAATATGACTCCATGCATGCAGCTTTTTATTATTAGCAAAACTAGCTTATGTCATTTAGTATGCATTTATACATTCAAATGCAAAAACAGATTATAATATCACATTCATTTCATGTGTTCTTTCCCCTCATCATCATTTCCTTAACTGTGGTAAATTAAATAAAGACATTCATCTTCTTTCTCCTCCAGTTCCTTTTCCAGATGATGGTTAGTACCTGTTGACTTTATGCATACGTATAAGTTTATGTATCTAACTTATGTATTCATGTATGCTTCTCATTCACAAGAATGTAAACTGTACTGAGGGTAGATCACTTTAATTGAAAGATCACCTTTTAATTGCAGGGATAATAAGCATGTACCTAGGGTTTTTTGCATGCTAGTGATACTGTTCATACTGAGTTACATACTCAGCCCCTCATTCTGGTTCTTTAATCTATTAATCTTTGGATACCACAAGGAGCAACCATTTCCCACAGCTTCACTGTCCTCCATACCCTGTTCTCCATTTCTCTATTTTCCAGTTGCATGGTCTGTCATGATCTCTCCTTGTCTATAAACTAAACTCATTATTTTATTAGACTGTCTTTACCTGTTTTCATTGTCCTTTCTTGCAGGCAAGTCCATGTGAATGTCTTAATTCAACACAATATAATGAGAAAATGACCATTTTAAAAGTTAGAAAAATTTAAAAGTCAGCTCAAGGGGATAAAAGAGCTTCTGACACACACATGGACATGGACACACAGACACACACATGTACACACATAAAGAAATTTTACTTATGGATAGCAGGTAGAGCTTTTTATATGGATGCCCTTCTCATGAGAGATGAGCCAAACTATGCATTTGTAGTTGAGTGGTTAACACTGATTGCCAGCTTGGCACTATCTAGAACCATGTAGGTGATAAGCCTCTATGCAGATCAGGTAAACAACTGTCTAGAAGGTCAATTGATGTGGTGAGGTCTATCTTTAAAGTAGGTGATACCATTCCAGGTGCCAGGGTCCTGAATCCAACAAAAAGAAAGATTATTTTCTTCTTTGAGAGCTGTTGAGGTATGAATCACTGACTATCTTATGTTGTCATGCATCTCAATCCCTGCTGGGCTCTATCTGCCTGGAACTATAATCCAAAAGCAAACCTTTCTTGTTCAAATTGCTTCATGTCAGTTCTTTTTAACCAGCAATAATAAAAGTAAATAACCGAGCATATTTTATTTTAAATAATATATTCAATTTTGTCTCATTGCAAATGACAGGATTTCAACAATTTTGTGGCTATATAATATTCCTTTAAATATGTGTCTAAAATCTTTATCTACTGGTGTATTGATTATGTATCTACATAAGTGTAGGCACTTGAAATGAGCAGTGGATTTGGGGGATTATTACAGTATATATAGTATAAGTGTAGGTATTTCACAGAAATATGACAGATGTGTGTAGAGGTTTGTGAGTAATATATACTCACATATACTCATATACATATATATATATATATATATATATATATATATATATACTTATTTTTTTTTTTTTAATTGTTTTGTGTGTTGAGAGTTTCACATTCCTTTACATATATATATACTACATTGTACCTGGAGTGTCAGAATAGGGAATCAGATCCCCTGCAACTGAAGATACAGGTGGTTCTGAGCCACCTTGTGTGTTTGAAAACTAGCCCATGTCCTCTGCAAAAAGCAGCCAGTGGCTTCTTAAACTTTAAGCCCTTTCTCCATCACTGACACACTGACACATTCACATACACACACACACACACACACACACACACATACATCGTACATATCATGATCCATTGTACCTTACTTTGTCTTCTTTTTGTTGTGTTTAACTTAGAAGTATACACATAAAAAATATGTATTCATTGTGTACATTTGGTATCCTCACTTACATATTCTTGTTTTGATTTATTTACATTGATATTTCTTGATCTTTCCTGTAATTTTTATTAATTACAATTTTCATTAACTTATTTATTTAATCACTTTACAGCCTGATCACAGACTTCTCCCTTTTTTCCTCCCAGTCCCACCCTCATGTGCTCCTCCCTTCTTCCCCCTCTCCTTCTTAGAGAAGGGAGCCAACATACCATGGCCCCTCAGTTCACAGCATGGCTAATCCCATCCTCTCACCCTGATGCCAGAGAAGGCAGTCTAGCTATGGGAAAGGAACCGAAAGGTAGGCAAAAATGTCAGAGCCAGCCCCTGCCCCACTCCAGTTGTTAGGAGACCCACGCGAAGAACAAGCTGCACAACTACTACATACGTGTAGGGCACCTATGTCCAGCCCATGCTTTCTCTTTTGTTGGTGGTTCAGTCTCTCTAAGCCCCCATTGGCCTAGGTTCTCCGTGGATCTATAGGTGGTGTCCTTGACCCCAACAGCTCCCTCAATCCTTCCTTCCCCTCTTCCTCAAGACTCCCAGAGCTGTCTATGGGTCTCTATATCTCCTTACATCAGCTGCTACGTGAAGCCTCTCAGAGGACAGTTATGTGATGTTCCTGTCTGCAAGCATAACAGAGCTTCATTAATACTGTCAGGGATTAGCTCTCTCATGGAATGGGTCTCAAGTTGGAATAGAGATTGATTGGCTTTTTCCTCAATCTTTGCTCCATCTTCATTCATGCACATCTTGTAGGCAGAACAAATTTTGGGTCGGAGGTTTTGTGGGTGGTTTGCTGTTCTACTAATTCCACTGGAAGTCCTGCCTAGCTACAGTGGGTGGCCAATTCAGGCTCCATATGTCCCACTGCTAGGAGTCACAGCTAAGGTCACCCTCATAGACTCCTAGGATTCTCCCCCTTAGTGATGCCTGCCCCTGATTTCTGTTCTCTCTCCCAGCCCTCTGCCTCCATCTCCATCCCCACTCTCCCCATACTTGCTTCCTACCCCCACTTTTCCCCTACCCCAGGAACTCAGTTCTTTCTCTCCTTCAACTTCTGGTGTCTATTTTATTTCCCTTTCTGAACTTAACCAAATTTTTAAAAAGACTTTGATAAATGGTATACAGTTCATTCAAGACCTTAACTTGAATGAAAGGGTTGAGGAGATGAATCAGCTCATAAGGGCTTGTTGTGCAAATGGCAAATGTAAGGGCATGAATGCAGTCTCTCAGAATCCATATAAAGACAGTGGGCATAGTGGCACATACTTTTAATTTAAGTACTGACAAGGCAGAGACAGAGATTCTGGGGGCTTACTAGCCCCCTGTCTAGATGAATCAGTGGGTTTCTGGTTCAGTGAAAGACAGTGTTTACATTTTAAAAACAAACAAACAAAGGAAAATGAATGGGACTAGAGAGATGGCTCAGAAATCAAGAGCACTTGCTACTTTTGCAGAGGACCAGCATTAACATGAGGCAGCTCACAACCACTTTTACTGGCCACACACTGGGCACATGTATGAATACAGACAGTTACACATACATATAAAATGAAATCAGTACGTATTTAAAACATAAGCTGCAGAGGGGCTTAGAGAGACAGCTGATAGCAACTTTTGCCCTCTACATGCAAACACACACAAACGCATACACACGGATACATACATATAAATAACACCTTACATACATAAAAACAATAATAATGATAAAACTTTTAAAAAAGAATTTGAACCTTTTCCTCCAAATAACTATATTCTTAAGAATTTTTCTGTAGTGGGGAAAAATGTGTTTGTAAGAATGAAATAAGCAAGCCAACCCCTGAGAACTGGTTTCAGTGTAAAACTGTTGAGTGGTGTAGCCATCTGTCTACCCAATGTTTACCATAAAGGAGGCTGGCTGATATGTATGTGTGGTTATTTCTGAGGTGTTAAATTCGATTAAAATGAATTTTCCCTCTGGGTGCCCTTGCATACCATAAAGCACAGATGCACTGAAGATGATTTTAAAGTCTACATCTATAAATAAATTTAGAGTTATGAAATGTACTGGGTAATATGAACATTTTATTATTCAATATGTTATTTTTTTCTGCTGGCAGGTCTACTTATTCCAAAAGATCCATGTTTATGTAAACCTCAGAAACATTTATTATTGACTACTTTAGTGTTCCCTTTACACAAATGGTCTTAGGCACACAAGAAATAAAGACTACAGATCATTGCTGAAAACATGAGGAATATTCTCAGCCTTTGCAAGAGATCAGAGACAGGGGATGCCACAGCAGAACCATTGTTGCTGAATTTTTTCCCATATTCTGTGTGTAGTGACATCTACCTCTGTTCTGGGAGCTGGAGGGGAAGCTAGGCAGTTAAGACCCCATGCTGCTATTGTAGAGGATGGGAATTTAGGTCCCAGCAGCCCACATCACGAATAATTCTTGATCCCAGAGACCAGATGCCCACTTTGGGCCTCCATAAACATCTGCTCACATACATACAATCATGCACACTGGCATAAATAAAAATAAACCTTAAAAAAAAGAAATATATCAACTGAGTGGTGGTGGTACATGCCTTTAATCTGAGGACTCAGGAGGCAGTGGCAGGTGGAGCTTTGAGTTGGTGTCCAGCCTGATCAACACTGTGAATTCCAGGATAGCTATTGCCTCAAAATAAATAAATAAATAAATAAATAAATAAATAAATAAATAAAACTAAGACAAAAATAAAACACAAAATACTCCAAGAAATAAGTACTTCTATACCTTGCAAACATTATAACAATCTGGTTAATGGGTTTGGTATTTAATTAATGCCATTTAATATCAGTGAGAAACTGGTTAAGATGAATTGAATATTCTGAAAAGAAATAACTGAGACAATATGTGGCATTGAGTTTGCTGAAGGTACAAACACATTGTCCTTTGTATTACATTTCAATATTAGACAGGCATGGGATAATTTTTCTCTGTTTAGACCTCTGACTTAGGGCTACTATCAATCAGTAGTAGAGCTAGATTGGGAGATTACTCAGTCCCCTGCGTTTTGTTTTGGTTGGTTCCAGTATAAACCCTCTTACAGTGGCTGGAGAAATGATGAACTGCCAGGTAAGAAAACATACTGTCTTCCAGAGAATCCAAGTTCATTTGCCAAGCACCGGTGTTCTGCAGCTCACAACAATTGTACTTGCAGATTCAGGAGAATCCAACATTCCCCTGTGGTTCTGCAGGCACTGCATGTATGTTCACAGACACATTCAAATAAACAGTTAAATATTAATAAAATAAACTTTAAAACCTTCTTTACAAAATGTCTAGCACTGTCATGTTTGAACATACATATGCCATTTGTATTATTCTTCTCCTCACTTTCATATTGGGTTCTCTTTTGTTTACATTGATATTTCTTGGCCTTATCTGTAATTTTAACCAGAAATTTCCAATTTTAATATAAATAGGACATTTCATTCCATAATATGAAATGTATTAAAGCAATGAGATGATGACTCCCTATACAAACATGAGGCTGGAGTTCAGTCCCCCAGAATCTATGTAAAAATGCCATGCATGATGCATGCACCTGTGTTTTCAGTACTTCTTCCATAATTTGTCTATTCCAATGGCAATCAGAGAAATACAGAAAAAGACATGAACTCTGAGCGAGAAAAAAAAATATTTTTGCCTCTAGAAATCTCAAATATGTCACTAGGGAAAGGAAAAAAAGTTTGTTTCTCTGTTTCAGCTTGTTTTTGAATAACATGCAGATTGTAGAACTGAGTTAATATATTTTAACAATATCTAAAACATATTGTTACATTAATAATATTAAATATTTTGTTTACTATATGTTACAGAAGCAACACTTTAACACACATGAATGGGGGTTATAAGACATTTAGAATTTTGTGACAACTGCATAAGATAGCTTATTTTTACTGTATGTCACATATAGTTGTTAATTTTATCTGTTTTTATAACCCGATCATTATTGGTATTAATATTATCTTGTCAAAGGATTCCAACCTCTACAATAGAGAAAAATTCCACCTGAGCACTAGCATGCAACTATTAAATCATTTATGTACTCTCTTGATTTTGGATTAAATGTCTACTCTTGCCATATGACTGCTGTGATGAATCTTGCATACCAAGATTATGAGATAAAATATACCCTTCTCTCCTAAGTTGCTTTTGTTAGTGTACTTTTCTATTTTATCAGAATAGCACTTAGTGAGATTGTGATTTCTGTGTGTTTTCTTGAGTGCATATAGTCAGGTGATCTGCATTATTCAGTCACTTACTTTTCTCACTTATTTATTTATTTGTTTGTTTTACATCCTGATCTCATGGCGGCCCCTCTTCTCCTCCCTGTACATCCCCCTCACACATAACCTTTCTTCATTCTCCCTGCTTCTTCTCCTCAGAAAAGCAGGAGGTCCCCCATAAGCACCGACCTGCCCTGGCACATAAAGTCCCTTCATGACTAGGCATATCGTCTCCCACTGAGGCCAGATAAGGCAGCCCAGTTAGGGGAACGAGATCCAAAAGCAGGCATCGGAGACAGGGCCTTCGTTCCACTTCTTGTGGGGCCGGCCAGCTGTGCATCCGCTACATATGTGCAGGAGCCTAAGATCAGTCCTTGCATGCTCTTTGCTCGTGGTTCAGTCTCTGTGAGCCTCCATGGGCCCAGGTTAGTTGACCTTGCAGGTTTTCTTGTGGAGTTTTTGGACCCTCTTGCTCCCTCAATCATTTCCCCAACTCTTCTATAGGACTTCCTGAGCTCTATCTAATGTTTGGCTGTGGGTCTCTGCATCTGTTTTTATTAGCTACTGGGTGAAGTCTCTCCGGGGAGTTTGGTTAAGGTAGCATGACTAGTGTTAGGGATTGGTTCTTTCTCCTGTGATGGGTCTCCGGTAGGGTCAGCCATTGGTTACCTGCTCTCTCAAACTTTGCCCCATCTTTGTCCCTGCACATCTTGTAGGCAGGACATATTTTGGGTCAAAATTTTTGTGGGTGGGTTTGGATCCTTAATCCTACACTGGAAGTTCAGCCTGACTTCAGGAGCTGGCCACTTCAGGCTCCATTTCATCTGCTGCTGACAGTCTCAGTTAAGGTGACCATTATAGACTTCCTGGGACTGCCCTTGTACAGGTTTCTGGCACATCCCAGAAATGGCCCCCACCTCAAATTTCCATTCTCTTACACAGCCCTCTCTCCCCTGTTCTCTACTCCTAATCCAAACACCTGCTCCACTCCTCATTCTCACTTCTACATAGTTTCCTCTATCCATCCACCTTCATTACCCATTTTATTTCTACTTCTGAGTGAAATTCAAGCATCTTCCCTTGGGTCTTCCTAGTTTTTTAGTTGCTTTGTATAGTATGGTTAGCTTATACTGTATGGCTAATATCCATTTATAAGTGATCACATATATGCACATCTTTTTGAGTTCCATTTAGCTCACTCAGCATGTTATTTCCTAGTTACAACCATTTTCCTGCAAATTTCATGGTGACCTTGTTTTTGATAACTGAATAATATTCCATTGGGTAAATGTACCACATTTTCTTTACCCATTCTTTGGTTAAAGGACATCTAGTTTTTTGTTTTGTTTTTTCCAAATTCTGGCTATTCTGAAAAAGCCACTATAAACATAGTTGAGCAGGTATCCTTTTGGTATGGTGGAATATATTTTGGGTAGATGTCTAGAATTGGTATAGCTTGCTCTTGAGACAGAACTATTCCCAATTTTCTGAGAAACCACCATATGAATTTCTGAAGTGCTTGTATTAGTTTGCAATCCCACCAGCAAAAGAGGAGCGTCACCTGTTCTCCACAAAATTGCTAGAATATACTATCTTCCTTGAGTTTTTGATCATAGCCATCCTAACAGTTATAAGATGGAATCTCACAGTTGTCTTGATTTGCATTTTCCTGATGACTAAGAATGTTGAATATTTCTGTAAGTGTTTCTTGGCCATTCATTAGTGATTCTTCTGTTGAGAATTCTCTGTATCCCATTTTTAATTGGGTTTTTTTGATTTGGTGGTGTTTAATTTCTTGATATATATATATTATTGAATATTAGCCCTCTGTCCATTATAGGGTTGGTAAAGATATTTTTCCCATTCTGTTGGCTGCCTTTTTTTCCTATTGATAGGGTCCTTTGCCTTATCAAAGCTTTTTAGTTTCATGAGTTCCCATTTATTAATTTTTAATCTCAGTTCTTGAGCTGTAGTTGTTATATTCAAGAAATTGTCTTTTTGTGCCAATGAATTCAAGGCAATTCTCCACTTTCTCTTCTATTAGACTTAATTTTTATGTTGGTTTATGTTGAGGTCTTTTATCCACTTGGACTTGAGTTTTGTGCAGTGTGAAAAAAAATGGATCTACTTGCATTCTTCTGCATGCAGACATCCAGTTAGACCAGGTTAATGGATGGAACTAAAAAATATCATTCTGAGAGAAGTAACCCAAAACCAGAAACACAAACATGGTATGTACTATAAGAGTACATTAGGTACTCTTAATATTAAGTAAATGATAAGCTGCAGTTTGCAGACCCAGAGAGATTAAGTAAAGAGGAGGGCTCTGGGAGGAAGCGCCTTCCATGGGAAGAAGAAATAGAATAGAATTTGCAGTTATGTGGGGCAGGTGGGGACACTAGTAGGAAGGATCAGTGGGGAGGGATGAATGAGAGAAAAGAATGCATGGAGAGAAAGTTGGATTTAGTCGGCATAGTTTGGAAAAGCAGTGCTCTTAAAACTTTCTAGGATTTCTGTGGGTGAGCTTAACGATGACTCCTGGTGATGGAGGATACACAGTCTGAACTTGTAATCTTTTGTAACCAGGCAAAAGATTAAAGTGATGGGATACTGAGTTGTTAGTCAAAGGCTTTCCATGGAAATATTTTAAAAGAAATCTTAGGCTGATGCTAGGAAGAAGGTTCTTCTCTGAAAACGAACAGCTGAGCCTCATTTCTGAGGACAGCATTCACACAGCTTCTTAAATATAGAGAGGTCAAGTTGGTGTCTGCCTGGAGACTGCACTCATATATTCTAGTCGCTTTGGTATGGGAATGTATTCTGCAGGCTATGGAAAGAGAAATATGGACACTAACCCAGCTATAAACCTTTTCACCTATAATTCGTCCTGCCTGTGAGATGTGCTGGGACAATGGTGGCACAGAACTTGTGAGAGTGCCCAACCAATGTTTTGTTTAACTTGAAGCTCACACCATGAGAGGATATTCACACTTAACACTGTATGGTGAGGAATTAGAGAATGGATAGTGAGAGGCCTCAGGCAAAACCAGATACAACTGAAAAAATCAGTGAAGTGATTCTTAATGGCATTCTGCTACATGCATAGACTGATGCCTTGTCCAGTGGTCTTAAGAGTGGCTTCGTCTGGAAGCAGATGGGAGCAGGTAAAGAGACCCTCAGAAAGACACTATATGGAAAAAGTTTTTTTTTAATTTTTTATTTAACTTTTATTAAATACACTTTATTCCTTTTGTATCCCCCCATAAGTCCCTCCCTCCTCCCCTCCCGGTCTCACCCTCCCCCCCTTTCTGCATGAATGCCTCTCCCCAAGTCCACTGATAGGGGAGGTCCTCCTCTCCTTCTTTCTGATCTTTTTTTTTTTTTTTTTTTTTTGTTCTTCTCAATGCAGTTTATTCAGGAACCTTGGACAATCTTCTGACCCTGGGGAAAGCCAGCCCACAGCTTAAAATAGCCTCTGGGTAGCCAACCCCAGCGTGCCTCGTGGGCAATGCAAATAGGTCCACATACACGGAAGCAAGCCAGATCCTCAGCCTTAGCCAAATATGGAGTTGTTTGTGACAGAGAGCACTCACCATCGGGAAGGTGGAAGGCGGAAACCAGCTCCATCTTTAAGGCGCGGTATTACGCAGCTCTCTACAGTTCCCTCTTTTTGTTTTAGACGCGTCAGGCAAGAGTAGAGGTCTGATCTCTGATATTAGAAATATATTGGGACTTTGTACCAATGTTCATTTAGGTGTCATCCACCCAAAGAGCATCAGACCCGTCCGATACCGTTTTCTCAGAGGCGGGACCTGGGGCATCAACCCGCATGCAATCAGACATGCTCTTCTCTGGGTCGAGAGCGGCTGACCCTGAGTGCAGTGCTTAGCCTCGCATCCTGAGTTTTTAAATGGGAGAGCTCTGCTGGGTCTCTCTTCTCTGAAATCAGGAAAACCCTTAGAACAGGGGGAGGAAAGACTGTAGAAGTCATAGGGGATGGAGAACACTGGGTGAACATGACCCACAGAATCAACCAAGCAGGGCTCATATGGGCTCAAAGAGACTGAAGCAGCAGGCACGGTACTTACATGGCTCTGCACCAGGTTCTCTATTTATAAGTTGGCTGTTAGCTTGGTGTTTCTGTATGATTCCTATGGTGGATCAGGTGTATCTCTGACTCTTTTGCCTACTCTTGAGTGACTTTTCCTCTCATTGGGTTGCCTTGTCTAGCCTTGATAGGAATACTTTTTTCTTGTCTCAGTGTATCTTGGTTTGTCCTATTTGTTGTCTTTTCAAGGCCTGTGACTTTCTGAATGTAAACAAAACGGAAGTGAATATGGGGGAGAAGGGAGGTGAAATGGAGCAGGGAAAAGTGGAGGGAGGAGCAACTGGTCAGGCTGTACAGTATGAGAGAAGAAACTATTCTTAAAAAATACTAGATAGACAGATACATACATACATACATATATACATAGAACATAGATGATAGATACATGAAGAGACTATAGATAGATAGATGGATGGATGGATGGATGGATGGATGGATGGATGGATGGATAGACAGACAGATAGATAAAATTCTAAATCCATATTACAAGTCCATTGCAAAAAGAAACAATAGGAGGAAAACCAAAAGTATGATTATGGCAGATCATTCCCTGCATTGTATAAAGCACAAAAGTAGCTTTGAATAGTTCTGTTTTGTATAAGGTATACTGGTAAAGTTATAAAGCCCCACAACCTAACCTTATTCACACAGGTAATGCTAATTTGCTACATTATATTACCCATGTAATTTGGATTCAGCTTTCTATTATTAAGGTGGTATTGCACATCAGATACCAACATCTTCTGAGACAAACAATTGCCGTCTTCATATCTTCAACTTTGCTTAATTGTAAAAGATCATCACAGCTGAGGTTTTCATGATGATGTTCTTTCATCTAAGAAGAGGCTGGGCGGGATCATTGGGTCCTCACCTGTTTCTAACTACTCGTCCCAACCAATTTCAGAGAACTCTTTTCTAATTACATTTGGATTCATGAATTTAGGGAAAAGCTAGACTTTATAGGCTGGACAAGATTAAGGAGTGAGGAGGTGCAGCACATGTATCCACGTGCTATGGTTAAGCTATATTTTCTGCTTGTGAAGACTCCCCAGTGTGTCTGTTTTTGGGTCACTCACACTCCTGTCAGTAACTCCTCACCTGTTTTTTATGTAAGTAAGCCCAAAAAAAAACTCATGGTTCCAGTGAATCTTCATTCCTGAAATATTTCACTGCTGAAAAGAAGTTGTGTCTGGTGTCTGAGGAGACTGATTGATTGATAAGCATTTCAGTATTGGGCTAAGATTAGAATGTTGCAGGCCCAAACCATAATAAGCTCATCTTGGTTCAAGACCTCTAGAACAGCTATTCCTTGACCACCTTTGTGTTAGAACTAATGTCTTGTGACTAATAAATATAAATCATTTGAGAACTATTAATTTAACAAGCCAATAGTTTTTGCCAAACTTAAAGCTAAGAATGTTATCAGATAGCATTGTGGGAGCATATAAAATCTTTCCCATCTCCCTGTTACCACCTCTCTGACGTACACACCAGTGTATTTAAAGTTAGCCTCAATGCACAACTTTCTTGGTTCTATAAAGCTATAAAATCTTCATAAAAATGCTTCTAGGTTAAAACATGAAATTTTGGGTAAGCGAAAATGTATTAACAAGCCATATTCACTTAAAATGGGTCCAGAAAAATTATCCCTTGTTTCCTTTAGCATGAAAGTAATCTTTGTAGAAATATAGATGTTATCAGTCATTAGGATCTTATTAGCAGGGAATAGATAGATAGTGCTTTGTGCCTAGGGAGAACATTTTCATAATACACAGAAAACATACTTCCTAGTGATAATATATCTCATGGTATTAAAAATGAAAACCGGTGAGAAAAAAAGTTAAAAAGATATAAAAATGAAATAAAAACAACTTTAGCAAAAATGAATTTGTATATAAAAATTAAAATGGCTGGATAGCTTTAGAATGGGAAAGAAAGGTGAAAATGTACAAATTATGAAAATCTAAGTAAGTTATTTAGGTATGTAAAAGATGAGACTTAGAGACTGATAATCTCAAATTTTATGTGGGCCTAATTCAATCAATCTGTAACGTACATCAATGAACCTTCAATTTGTTCTTAGTGATAATCATAAGACCTGGCTTAAAGAACAAAAATGTGTGCTAAATCAAAGTCCATTTAAAATTGTCTGGGTTTTCTCAAAAATTGTCTAAATATTACACAACAGTGAAAAATATCAGACTGCTGTAACTGACCTCCTCCAGGCTCAATAACTATATTAATGTAGTCAGAGTGAATAGATGGGAGAATGTTTCTCTCCTTTCCCTAAAAGGTCTAAAGGGATTGAGACTTAACTCTCAAAATGTCCTGTAACTATAAAGAGTTATCTGATCTCTTTTTTTAGGAGGCAATAAAGAACCCACTGGGTGGACTTTAATTCTACAAAATGGAGAGTAAGTACACAGGAAAAACATTTAATAATGCATCTAAGAGAAGCTATGGTCAAACAAGGTTTTGATATATTCTTTTATTGATGGAACAACTTTCAATAGGAAGATGGGAGAGACATATTTAGTTCCTCTTTGGTGAAATGACCCCTGAGGACCATATTATAAACTGTTCTTGATTTAAACCAAAACAATAAAAAAGATTAATTTTCACATCTTGCATGGTCTTTACACTCATCATTTAAGTATAGCAGAAGACTAAAAGGATTGCTATTTCTTTAACAGTCCAGGCTCTCACTCTGAAAACATTAGATGTAAGTCTATGCTATTGAGACTACTGTCTCTCATTAATAACTTTCTTCTTAGTAAGAAAAATGCTGCCCACATATGTCTTTAGACCATATCTCAATTTAACACTGTGGTACCTACTTGCAGCCAAAAGAGATGATCCACTTATGATTTAACCTAAAAAGATAAAAGATACCTTTTTTCTCACTTTCCCATTCCCTTCTTTCCTTCCTTTCTTGGGAAGTCATCTAACATTTCAACAAAGGTACCTGAACATATCATGAATGCATTACTCTATAGCTCAGCCTTGGAGACCCAAATAAATTAAGAAGGGGTCCAATGGATGGATGTGGTACAGAGCCCATCAAGTGGGTCTAGGGTACTTAACATGGCATTGGAAAAATAGGGCTTCTCCTTGTCTCTACATAGTACCTGCAATTCTAATAACTTTTTATTTTGGCTTTTCCCCTTCATCTCTTCCCAGGTTCCAGCCAATGACTTTCTTCCCTCCCTATATCTAACAGTTATAATAATGTCACTGGTGTATTTTGAGATCTATTTTGACAAGCCCACTAGAGAAAAACCCAAAACACCATACCTATTACTCTCATTCAGCTTTAAGAAGCCAAAATTACACAGTTAAAGTTACCTCTATAGAGGGAGGATGTTATGAGATGAGGAGTTGAGATTAAAGGTGAACACCACCACAACTTTCTTCAAGGTAATTCCAGAAATTAGAAAACAACTAATTTATAGAGATATGCCTGTCTCTGCTCAGATTAAATGCATAGGCTACCACTGCCCTGATCAAATATATTATCTTAGCTCCAAGAGAAGGAGGCCAACTATACCCAGGAAATCATAGGTAATAAATAACCCCAAATCAACAAAACCGAAAGAAGGGAATCACATACTCTACTACCACGAACATCAAAATAACAGGAAGTAACAACCACTGGTCATTAATATTCCTCAACATCAATGGCATCAGCTCCCCAATAAAAACACAGGTTAACAGAATGAATATGAAATCAGGAACCATCATTCTGGTGCATAGTAGGAACATACCTCAGCCATAAAGATAGACATTACCTCAGAGTAAAGGGCTGGGAAAAAAGTTCCAAGCAAAGGCACCCAAAGGCAAACTGGAGTAGCCATTATGAAGTCTAATAAAATAGACTTTTAACCAAAATTAATCAAAAGAGATTGGGGAAAACGATCACACTCATCAAAGGAAAAATACACGAAGATAATATCTCAGTTCTGAACATCCAAAATGCAAGGGAACCCACAGATCCATGTGTTTTTAGTGCAGAATTCTAGCAGACTTTCAAAGAAGACCTAATATCAATAGAAACAGAAACTGAAGGAACATTGCCACGCTCATTCTATGAAGCCACTTTCACCCTGATACCCTAAACCACACGAAGACAAGGGAATTTCAGACCAATTTCACTCATGAATATCAATGCAAAAATACTTAATAAAATATTCACAAACCAAATCCAAGAACACAGCAAACCATGATCCACCATGATCAAGTGTGCTTCATCCATGGGATGAAGGGATGGCTCAACAAACAAAAATCCATCAGCATAATCAGCCATATGAACAAGCTCAAAAAATCACGTGATCATCTCATTAGATGCAGAAAAAGCCTGTGACAAAATCCAACAAAACTTAATGATGAAAGTCTTGGAGAGATCAGGGATACAAGGTTCATACCTATACATAATAAAGGCTATATACAGCAAGACAATAGCCAACATCAAATTAATTTGAGAGAAACTCAAAGCAATTCAGTATTTCTCTTCCTCCCACTGCCCACTTGAATTCACTTTCCTTTTGCCCATTTTTTCCGTCATATATTATATATCCTGATATTTCCCTCTCTAGAACTCCTTCTTTGCCTACTCTTGGTTCCTTTTATTTTCTTATTTTCGAAGGTTTCTTGAGGTTATATATTAACATCTGAAGATTTGAAGCTATGTATCACATATGCAAGTGGACATGTGTGACTGTTTTTCTAATGAGGTACCTCCCTCAACATCTGTTTGATACCACTCATTTCACAGCTTGTATTCTTCCAAAATGCCTAGGTCCTTTTTCTCAGGCAGGTCTTAAGAAATGATCTACAGGAAGATGTGTCTGAAGTTGGTTTTCAGCTACTCTCTCACAAAGGTTTGAATTAGTCAGGTTTGAATTACTGTGCTCTCTCTGTAGACAACTGACACACAACATTCACTGATATACAGGATTCCCTAAAATAATAACTTTGCCTTATTTATGGAGTGGGTAATTAATTGCCTGGTTACACCTGTCACTTGTGTTACTTCTTTATCTTTTTACCCAGTGCAAAGAAGAGTAAATTTCACACAGTAGCAACTCAGTAAAGTAAGTATCTTCCTGTGCCACATCCCTCTCCATAGCAAGACAGGAACTTCAGTATTGTGTGAGCTTTGTAGTCCCTTGGCTCTTTTTCTGTAGCCACACTCATTAGGATACAAATCTCAGTGCATTAGTTACTATTGACACTACTGTGTTAATCAGAATATGCGAAAAAAAATCTGTTTAAGGAAGAACAAAATTACTTTGATTCAAAGTTTGCAAATATAAAATCCTTCAAAGCAGGGAAGTCATGGTGGGACAGGCCTAAGCAGTAAGTCATACTTTATCTGCCTTCAGGATGCAGAGAGAGAGAGACAAATTCTAGTGCTCTCTTTGCTATCTTTTGTTCAGTCCAGGAACCAGCACATTTCATGTTGCCCGCATTCCATATAGGTCCTCCTACCTCAGTTAGTCCAGTCTAGAAACTCTTTTTCAGCTATGCCAGGAGGCAGGGTCCTATCAATCAATATTAAGCAATTCAAGATCCAAACAAATTAACTTTATGCACACACACGCACACACACACACACGCACACACACACACGCACACATACACACATCACTGTGCTTAATAATTACATAAGCAGAGAATATGTATCAGTCTCCTTGTGGCCCATCTTCACAGGTTTCAGAGTAAGTTGTGAGATATTAAAGATCTCATTATTTGCAGGAAATGTATCAAAAAGATAGGTCACATTAATGTTCTTCTTAAAACCAGTTATGGCAAATATCTATAGGAAGCTATGAAACAGATGCAAATTGACGGCATCCAAAGTGCAAAAATGAATATGAATTTATGCATATTTATTTAAATTTTATCAGCTGATTCTTGAGGCTAGTCTGGGAGAAAAGATAATCATCTGTAGAAAAATGTGATTTCGTAGTGAATAAGACTCCAAAGATTAGAGAATTAATACTGACATTAATTATATATGTCATTGTATTAACTTTTTGATTAGGGAGAAAAGGACAGATATAATGATGGTGGAAATTACAAGTATTTATTTAGGATGCAGTTACTCATCTCCTTGAGGAATACCATCTGCCTTGAAATATTGGAGCTTACTAAATGCTCTCTAATAGGAGCACATTGACTTTGTATTGAGTGGTTTTGCCCTTCTTTCTTGAAAGTAGGAATAGAAATTATCTCTGTAATTTTGGTACATAATATTTTAGTAAAAATATAACTCCCCTCTCTATGTGTCTCTATAATTTTCATCTCCTCCTCTTCCCCAATAAATAACATGATTTAGAATGAACTACCTGAATCACATTTGCCTGTCAACTTTTGTTTCATGTTCTTGACACTGTGCACTTTTGGTCATGACTCATTATTAAACACAATTCATTCTAAAACATACTAATCACGAGATGGATAAAAGTTCAATGTGTCTTTTCTAAGTTGGTTGTACTGACATGCAGTTAGAAGGGAATAAATTAGGAAAGCTGTGACCTTGAATTTACCTGTGTAATATACTTGACAAGTCTCTCTACATGTTCATGTAATGCACTTTTTCTTGAAAGAGGAATAAAATTATCACCCATTGTTTGTGAACACTAGGGAGTGTAATATAATACACAGAATACTGTTCTTTTCTTCTGAGAACTTACAAATGCATCAAGTATTATTTTTCAAATACTTTAAAACTGTCTTATATTTTATCTTCCTATAAGAAAAGACACTGGTTTTGCTTGTGTCTTTGCCTGTAAAGTAAAGACCAGAGACTGATACTAGGCATTAGTTTAGTTATTAGTATTTAGTTATTATCTTTTTAATATTTGTAGGGATACTACATAATAGGCATTTGATTTACCAGTGAATGAGAAAAGTATCTTAAAGTTTTGGGGTACAAAACTAGGAACATGAAAAGGCTTAAGATGACTTCCAGAGTTCCCCATGGCATTATGTGAGAAATATTAAAATATTTAAAGATATTAAGTAATCATTATTTGTACTTGGCTCACATAATAGTTGTGGGTGTACTCTGGGCATGCCTTGAATGGGAACTACCAGAAAATGGGGGAATCAGAGTTTTAAATTTAGAATATCTAATATTCATGTCCCCATACTACTGGAATGCCAGATTTTCTTTATAATGGAATCTTGTCAAATTGTATAATTTAACCCTTTCTTCCTAGAGATTAAATATTTCATGTTTAAGAAATATACTTGCCCATCTCAGAGAAGTAACTGAAATGGGCCATGGTGGTCTTAAGAAATTAGCAATATTCCAATCAGCTCCATGACAGTGTTGGCTTATTTTTAAATAGTTTTATACAGGTATAATTAATATGCAAAACATTGTGTATATCTCACAAATACACATGGACAAATATGGATATATGTATACATTCATAAAATCCTTACCACAATCAAGGCAACCAATATATCCATCACTTCCTAGAGTTTTCTTTGATTCACTCTTGTTTTGCTTTGCTCTGTTTGTTTTGTTTCACTAAAACATTTATCACAGATTCCACCTCTTTGAATTATAACTACATATTCTGTCTTCAACAAGAAGACAGAACTTTAGGCATTTATCTTTTTAAACAGATATCTAGAACTAATTCATATACTATAACTAGGCCAATTGAGAGAAATATCTCTCACTTCCCTTCTCCCCAATACCTAATAAATACTCACAGAGATATTCAAAATAATGGTCTTTCATAGCAGAGCTATAATATTCCTCTAAATGGTTCATGAAAAGGGAGCTCAGAGCCACTTACTAAATGGGTCAAATGGGTATTCCCTTGTTAAGGGAATGAAAATGGAGATTTCTTTTAGACAATGGACCCAAATGTGATCCTTTAACTTCTAATTCTTAGCACTTTTCTTCTACCATCCTTCTCAACAAAAACTATGACACTCTCAACCCTAACATTTGTATATAAATCTTTAATCCAGGACCCAGCATAAAATTACACAAACCTAAGAAAAATTTTATCATCAACTGTCCAGCATTTCTATAATGACTGTCAGTAGTCTCCAGTTCCATCATTCCTATCTCTCATCTCCCCCCCCCTTCTCCAGTTGAAACACTTCTCAAGAAGTATTATATGTGACTCATAAGGTTTGATAAGGAGTTTTTTGCCTGAACATGGATGTGGGGGTTAGTTTCTAAAGCAAAGGAATTGTATTGATGGTTACACCATGGAATAAAATGATAATATTGCTCCTGTAACAGTTGCCAAAAGTCACTCAGGGAGGTGTGGGACCATGTGACATCCCCCATCATGATGAGATGTTGAGGCCCTGGTCTTGTGCAAAACAAAACTAGCCTTCAGTGACTTCATGAGTGCAGTGGCCATGGGCTTCTTTTGGCTTCAAACTTCCCCATCCTCTGGCCCTTACATCCCTTCCAGCCCCTGGAGAACAGTATTCCCTATGATGGGCTGTGATCACTCTTCTGTCACTTATTCTTGAACCGATTGCCAATTAGTGGTTTCTACCCACATACAACTTGTTTGTTTGTTTTTATAATTTTTAAAATTTAAATTTATTTACTTTACATCCCAAGGGTGCCCCCTCCCTGCTCCCTGCTCTTTTCCTAGTCCCTACCTTCCTCCTTTCTCCTTTTCCTCTCCTTTCCACTCAGAAGAGAAAATCTCCCTCCTGCAATATCAACTCTCCCTACCACATCAAGTCACTCAGGACTAAGCATATCCTCATCCCCTGCGGCCAGGCAAGACTGCCCTGCCAACAGAAAGTTATACAAAAGCAGACAATAGAGTCCATATTAAAAACATCCCTTCTTCAGGCAACCCATGTGAAGACTAAGCTGCCATTTGCGGGGGCCTATGTCAAGACCATGCATGTTCCTTAGTTGATGTCTCAGTCCCTATAAGCCCCAATGAGTCTTTGTTAGTTGTCTCTCTTGGTCTTCTTGTGAGGTTCCTGGCTCCTCCAGATCCTTTCATCTTTCCCCCAACACTTCCACAGGATCCCCAGAGCTCACTCCATGCATGGCTGCAAGTTCCATCATCTGTCCTGATCTGCTGCTGACTGGGGCCTCCCAGGACCTTAGAGGGCAGTCAAGTTAGGTTCCTGTCTGCAAGCATAGCAAAGCATCATTAATAAATAGTGTCAGGGGCAGCCTCTCTACCTTGAGATGGGTCTCAGGTCAGGCCAATTATTGCTTGGCACATACAACTTTTAAAAGGTTATTTCAGGATAAAAATTTGGGGAAATTTTAAGTTTTTATCTATAAGTTAAAAGAAACAAAGCAATATCTCCACAAAAGTTTTCATGCTGTCTTTAATCTGGACTCCAAACACTGACAGAACTAATGTACTGTATGTTCTTGTGAACTGACTTTTATCTGAGAATGATAAATGGCATTATATAATGTGAAACCTTTGAAACTTGCTTCATTCACACAGTATAATGCTACTGAAAATATCTTTGAGGGGCATCCAAGTTAATCTGAATATTCTGTGTTACTTTTGTTTCTGAATGGCATTCTATTCCACAGAAGTTCTTTAGTTTACTTGTCCACTCACCTACTGAAGAATATTGGGTGATCTCCAGTTTGGACATATATGAATAAAGCTGCTATGTAGAGGATGTTCTGGCTTGAAATGTGCTAAACGCAGCATTGTTCTACTTTAAAATGGTTCAGAAGAGATTGTCATCATCAAAAATTGTACTTCAATTCAGAATTGGGATCTCTTCCACGTTGTTGACAGGTGGCATGGTCCTTTTTCCAGATTCTGAGAAATTTCCTTATAGTCAGTCTTTCTTTTCATTTTTCTTTTTAAATTTTTTTTAGCTTCTAAGTTTTTATTTTTATATTAATTATATTTTATTCACTTTGCTTCCCAGCTGTAGGCCCTCCTTCATTCCCTCCCAACCCCACCCTTCCTCCCTCATCTCCTCCCATGCCCTTCTCCAAGTCGACTGACAGGCAAGGTCCTCCTCCCCTTCCATCTGACTCTAGCCTATCAGGTCTCATAAGGACTGGCTGCATTGTCTTCCTCTGTGGCCTGGTAAGGTTGCTACCACCTCAGGAGGAGGTGATCAAAGAGCCAGACACTGAGTTCATGTCAGAGACAGCCCCTGTTCCCCTTACTAGGGTACCCATTTGGAGACTGAGCTGCCATGGGCTACATCTTTGCAAGAGTTCTGGGTTATCTCCATGCATAGTCCTTGCTTGGAGTTTCAGTCTCAGAAAAGACCCTTGGGCCTAGAGTTCCTGATTCTGTTGCTCTCCTTGTGGAGCTCCTGTCCCTCCAGGTCTTTCTATCTCCTCCTTCTTTCATAAGATGACCTGCCCTTAGTTTAGCTATGAGCTTCAGCATCTGCTTTGATATCCTGTTGAGTACTCTTTCAGAGGCCCACTGAGGTAGGCTCCTGTCCTATTCCCTGTTTCCTCCCTCTTCAGATGTCTGTCCTATTTGCCTTTCTGAGTGAGGATTGATCATCTTACCCAGGGTCTTCCTTCTTAGCTTCTTTAGGTGTACAGATTTTAGTATGTTTATCCTATATTATATGTCTAATATTCACTTATAAGTATGTATATACCATATGTATCTTTCTGCTTCTGAGATACCTCACTCAGGATGATCTTTTGTGGTTCTTACCATTTGCCTGTAAACTTCATGACTTCCTTGTTTTTAATTGCTGAGCAGTATTCCATTTTATAAATGTACCACAATTTCTATATCTATTTCTCAACTGATGAACACCTGGGTTGTTTCCAGCTTCTGGTTATTACAAAGAAAGCTGCTAGAAAATGGTTGAGCAAATGTCCTTGTTGTATACTTGAGCATCTTTTGGATATATGCCTAGGAGTGGTATAGCTGGATCTTGAGGAAGCGCTATTACTAATTGTCTGAGAAAGTGCCAAATTGATTTCCATAGTGGTTGTACAAGTTTATATTCCCACCAGCAATGGAGGAGGGTTCCCCTTTCTCCATATCCTTTCCAGCATGTATTGTAATATGAGGGTTTGGTCTTAGCCATTCTTATGGGTGTAAGGTGAAATCTCAGGGTCGTTTTGATTTGCATTTCCCTGATGACCAAGGATACTGAGCAAGCATTTCTTTAACTGTTTCTCTGCTATTCGATATTCCTGTATTGAAAATTCTCTGTTTAGCTCTTTACCCCATTTTTAAATTGTATTTTTTATTTGTTGCTTTTTGACTTCTTGAGTTCTTTATTTATACTGGATAGTAGTCCTCTGTCAGATATAGGGTTGGTGAAGTTCCTTTCCCAGTGTGTAGGCAGTCACTTTGTTCTGATGAAAGTATCCTTTGCTTTATAGAAGATTTTCAGTTTCGTGAGGTTCCATTTATTGATTGTTGATCTTAGAGCCTGTGCTGTTGGTGTTCTTTTCAGGAAGTTGTGTCCTGTGCCAATGCATTCAAGCCTCTTTCCTATAGACTCAGTTGTTAGTTGTTCCGCATGGGGCCCAAGAGCTGTTGTGGGATAGGAGATTCCCAGGCGAACATCCATCTGTAGAGAGGAAGGAACAGTGCTGGAAATTGTAAAATAGGAGGGAGGTAAAGGAAAAGGAGGAAAACTTACTTTGTCCCCAACAACTTACAGGACAGACATAAAACACATGCTCATATAAGGGACCTCAAGTGTGAGGGTAGAGACATGCCACAAAATGTAATGAACACAGAATTGTCAAGTTCCTAATACAAACTCTGTAGAACGTATAAAAAAAGTTATTGAAATCTGAATGATTTCTGCTGGTTGCAGACCTGATATGATTTGAATGCATTGTCTCATTTTTTGAAAATAAGATTTTCTCCATATTTATTATAAGATAGAGCTGACTTTCTTTGATCTAACCAGAGTCTAGAGATAACTGATAAATAATGCAATAATTATTGTGACTTAGACAATGCTACCCAAAATATGTTGCTTGTCTTTGCTGAGCTAGAAATATAGTCTGGGAAACCATGTCCAACTGATCTTCTCCCTAGTTTCCCCTCCCCCCAGCCACTGACATTTTCATCATCTTTGATTTTTTTTCAGGCTATATTTAAAAATATGAGATCCATTTGGGAAGATGGCTCAGTTTGGAAAGTAGTTGCTGCAAAAGCCTGAGATCCTGGTTTTAGATACATATTATAGAAACGCCCAGGACAACAGTGGCTACCTGTAAGTCTGCTGCTGGTGGAAAGGAGTGACAGAAACTTGCTGATCTCTGGGGTCACTGACCAGTCTGTCTAGTCAACTGGTAAGGTCCAAGTTCAATAACTGAACTTGACCTAAAATAAGACTGAGAAGTGATTCAGGACAACACCCAAAGTAAAACTCAGTGTTTTAGTTAGTGTTCTAATGCTGTGAAGATACACTTTGACCAAGGCAATTTATATATATATAAAAAGCTATCATTGTGGGCTCACTTACTATTTCTCAGAGTCACTGAATGACCACAAAGTGGGCAGGTAAGAAAGCATGGCAGTGGAACAATAGTTAAGAGCTTCCTTTCTGATTTACAGGCAGCAGGCAAAAAGAGGGGGAGACCAGGCCTGGTGTAGGCTTTTCAAATTCAAGGCATGCCCCAGTGACATATACCTCTTCCAACAAGGCTATAGCACTTAATCCTTCCTAAAAAGTTCACCAACTAAGGACCAAGCATTCAAGCATATGAGCTTATGGAGCCATTCTGGTTCAAACCACCGCACTGCACTCCGGTTTTCTAATGGACGGGTTCACATGTATACTCACACATACGCAAACCACACATACTTCAACTCACACAGGTGAGAATCCACCCCACATACATATACATATATATGTATGTTTGCATATATACACGTGCAAAAGAAACCTTCAAAAATATAGATTCTACATTCAAAAGTAAATGAATGATTTGCTGTTGGAGGCAGGTTCAAATGTGTTTGCAAATGCTGATTTCAGTACCTTGAGATCTTGTTACCACCTGCCACAGGCATTGTAATGAGTGTTAAATTATCCCCTGTAATCATGTGATGATAAGGAATGTTCCCCTATTATCCCTGATTGGCTAAATAAGGATGCTGAATCCTATGACTGGATGGTAAAGAGGCGAGCATAGTTTCAGGTTACTGGGCTTTGGTTCCAGAAAGGAGAGGTGAAAGTAAAATCAGAAGAGGAGCAGGGGAAAGGAAAATGGAGAGAAAGGAGTTGGCATAAGGGAAGATGGTGATGAGCATGTGCTTGTAAGGACCGATTGATGGAGCTGAAGCTGTCCAAGAGTCATCATACTGGCAAGTGACTGGCTTTTATGTGGGTTTTAGTGGTACTAGGATTGGAATAGCTCAGAATCTTCCCAGAGTACTGCTTAATATAAACCATAGTCTCTCTGGGTCAGTTTTGGGTAACTAGCTGGTTAAAGCAAACTGCTGTTTTAATAATTTCCTGCATTAATTAAGATAGAAAGAATAATATCTATCTATAATTTGCTATTCTGAATCTGGCTTATTTCATATTATATATTGATGTCTCTCCATGCTTCTGAGCACATTTCTGGGAAACTATGTATGTTTAGGACACCCTTTGTTCACAGTGAAAGTCCCGTAGTTACCTTCATATAACTGGTTATTCCAGAGCAGAAAGGAATTTTGTCTAGGGCTATTATCAGTTCTTTGCACTCAGCCATTTTCTTTAAACTCCACTACAGAACTCCCTACCCCTTTTCCTCTCCATTCTAGAGGGAGTATTTAAGCTTTAACTATCAACTGATTCTTTCTATGTGTTTCATATTTTATGTTTCCTGTGGATATGTGCATTTTAAATATGTTCAAATATTTATTTCTTGTTAATTTGTCAATTCTCAGTTTATTTCAGCAAATCTTCCAAGGACATACAAGAGCTTAACCTGTTACAGGGTACACAACAAAATCCACACTACATAAGCCAGGATAGGAGAGAACACAGGCTTTCTAGATTACAAGGAAGATGTGCTGTAACGGAAGAGAGCAATGAAGAGAGAATACATTGGGTGGATAAAAAAGAAAGAATCTTAAAAACTACAGTTCAAATTTAAGGAATAATGAAAGATAATTGACCTTCAGGCTCTAACAAACTCAGCCAGAGACTCAACACAGAAAATGCTTTCTCTGAATTTGGTATCACAACTGATAACTACAGAATCAGTACCCATGCATTTACTTTTAGTATTGTATTTGAAAGATAGAACCTGAATTCTCTCTTGCTTACCTTTTTAATCAATAAATGTTTTTCAATATTTTCATTATAGTAGGATATTATTTTGTGTGCTTTAAAAAGATGGCTATTATTATTATTTTACTTTTGCTATTTTGATGTTAAAAAAACTCTAAATCAGATTAGGGAGGTGGTGGAGTAAGTAAAGAGCATGTCAGACAAACATAAGAGCACAAGCTTGAATCCTCACAAGCCATGTAAAAGCCAGACTCAGTAGCTTAAGCATTTGTATCTCAGAGCTCCTGTGATAAGAAAGAAGGTGGAGATATGAGAATTCCTGAAAGCTGTGCATATACAGAGGTACATAGTGAATGCCAGTATCTGAACTTATCCTTTAACCTGTACATTTATACCATGACACACATACACAGACAAGATTCACACATTTCACACACAGGAAAACAAGAGTCAAGGAAATACGCAGTTTGTCCATTGTTATGCAGAAAATAATCAAATAAGCGACAATTTGTACCCCAAGAAGCTGATTCGAACATCAAAGGAAAGCCAAATCCTCCTTTTGAGTGGCAAATAATAACCAAATAATTTCTTTGGAATACAAATAAAATTTTAATAGCACATGATTCTTAGCCTCAGAAGAAAATAGTAGACTAATTTTGCAAAATTCAATTATACCAAAAAAGAAGGACGATGTATATAAACAAAAATAGACGTGATAAGGCATACGTCTGGATAGATAACACACAGCTTTGCTGTCAGACATCAAGGGTTAATAGAAGAAAGTTACTGTGGAAAGGAAATAGGTTAAAAGTAAATTTCCACACAACAGTATGACCAGTCAGAGAAGATGTGCTAGACTTCACGTGAGGACACCTAATGCAGTGGCCGAGATACTACAGGCAAAGGAGCAGTGAAGCATCTTTGGACTGCCACACATGGCTGTTAAGAGTCAGTGGACGCAGTGTCCCTTCTTTGTCATTTTGTTGCTGTGTATGCACAGCTTCCAGGACAGAGTCTTCTGGCTACCCAAGATTCCTCTTTCAGTATGACAGACTTTTGTGTGAAGCAGGAATTTTGAAGGACTGCTCTACTTTTCTTGTCAAAGTTGGGTGATGGACTTCCCAGTGTCATATTTGTCCACACATTGCACAAAGTGCTGTCAACAGTTGAGAGCCGTTTTATCACAGTGCCCGGTTTTGCCACATTTGAAGCAAACTCTAGGTGGAGGTTCTTCAGTGCCCATTATCTTTGAAATAGAACAGGGGTGCTGCCATGTGCCAACATGTCTCTCTGTCAGAAAAGCCTTTTATTACTAAAACATTTCTAATACTTTATTCTGCAGATCTCTGTGGTGTTTGAGGATCACTGGAACACCCTGCTATTAAGGTCAAAGGCTACTATTTCCGGATAGCTCTCTGAGCTTGGTGTAAAATGGTGGACTCCCTTTTAAAGAGTAGCTTCCTCTTATCTGCCTGACCTTAACTGGAGAGCTTCTGTAGGTAGATACCTGAACTTGCCTGGAAGATGACCCTGCACAGAGGCTGCTAAAAATGCTATGTGATTCAGCATATGAGTTGGTCTCCTTCACCCCTCCCTGTATGACAACTAGGTACTGTGTTTTGACCAATCACACCTTCTTGCCCATAATCCTAAGAACACTTACATACCTTACCCCTGAAACAATAAAACGAGCTGATTATTTCAAGATGACTTCCAGAAGTTTTGTTCATAAGCACAGCATTCTGAACCCCATTTATTGCTTCCACTTCCTTTGTCTCCATGGGCCAGTGGCTAACTCCCCCATGGGGAAGGGTAGAACACACACTTATCTATCTAAAGTATATCTAAAGAGTCAAATGTTGCTTGATACTAAGGCGAATTAACAATTTAGAATAGTAACTTTTATAAGACTAGGACTCTATATTTTAAATGAGTTATATATGTACAATACCTTAAACAAGACTTGAAACATATTATAGTATGTTGTAGCGAAATATAACCTTAAATTTCTATCAGTAAAAAAATTCATAGAAATCTTAGATATTTAAGACTTGTTGCTTTCTTAGTTTATAAGCAGATACAATGTCCACCCTTTTGTTTCCTATCAAGGAGATAAAATAATCCACCTTTTTTTTCTCTTTCATCCCTTATCCCCCTTTTTTTGTCTTTTCATCTTCTTTCCACCTTTGTCTCCCTAACACCAGATAAGAAAGAAAAAAGATTAGAGGGAAAGAGAGAGAAAGAGATCCCTGTATCTAACCTCCTTTATTTTTGTTTCACCCTGACCAAGGCCATTAATAAACAATAGCCAACCCCCTAAATGATATCAAACATTTATATCCTATCAAATGACCATCCATACCACCTCTCAGGAATGAACGTTTCATGCTTTTTAGATTGCTTCTTGCTGTCTACAGGGGTAGTTGTGGTGGTGAAAGCATCTTTTGGGGACCCTAATAAAGTTGAGAAATTGGCCTGGGGTATCTGTTTTACTTGCTGTCCAGGTTCTGTAGGATAATCTGGGCTAGAAAAGTGCAGAGCTTAACTGAAGTCTCGGCTTAAGCGTTCTGAGAGCTGGACCATTCTGGTCAGCTGGTTTGACATTTTCCTTGATGCAACTGTTGAAGAAACAGCAACTGAGGCAGTCTGTGAGGCTGGATCATCTAGGATAGTTGCTTTGCCTTCACAGGTGTTTGGTGCTTTTGCTTGGAAAACACAAACTTTTAAAGGTAACATACTTTTCTTCAGTAACACATATATGGAATATGCAGTGTACACAAATCAGCTAAAGATGATTCTCTACTCTGTGCATGAATAAGTGATAGACATTTGGTAATCATTATAAGTACATTTGCACTGCATAACCAAATACTAACATAAATCTTTATCCATTCCATTTGAAAGAATGACCTGTAATAATAGGTCATGAATACCAAGTAGCCATACAGTTTTACTGGCAACGCAGAGACATTCATGTCCCAGCCAGTCTTCTGAGCTGTTCTCAAGTGAGGGTATCAGCATTTGTGTCATCCATTTGATTGTTTGTTTTTTCCTGTGTCTCTTCTTCCATGCCAACAGTCAAGACTCTCAGGATGTCTTCTGTGGTCAAATCTAAACTTTATTAACTTTGAAGAAATCCATATTTCCCACCCCCATGGAAACAAAAGCATTTTCTCTTCCCCAAAGCAATACATTTCCTGACTTACTTTTGAGGCTGACTCATCCTTAAAGTACATAGGTTGATTTAATTCATTGGTCCTTTCTAAGATCTAATGTTTTCAGCAGCTGTCCTAGCTGTCTTATTGACATCATTCTTTTTAAATATTAATAAGCCATTATTTATCTATCTATAGGAGATCTTAAATTCCTCCTCTGTTTCATGGACATATCCTTTAAAGTTCAGTTAGATCTTTTCACAACTGCGTGACCAATGTGTGTTAAGTGACCAATGGGTGTTATGTTATAATGTTTTAAAAATTGTTGCATTTTACTGGACACTATGCTGCAGCATTATTAGTTCTAATTTGCTAGGGTATTCCCACTGTAGCCATCACTTTTAATAAATATATAATTACAAATTCAGCCTTTTCAGAACTCAAGGCAGACGCCCATTGGAATCCTGAGTAGGCGTCACTTGTATGGTGTACATATTTTGATTTTCCAAACACTCAAGAATGAAACACATCCATCTACCAAATTTTATTTCTTTGGTTACTTTTCGTTTATTTCCAGCATATAATGGAACTTGCTTATCCAAAGTTCAAGTAGGACAATGTTTTTTTTTATAATTTAATTGTGGGGCATAACCAGTTAATACAATTAGTTTTTCCTGCTTTTAGAGAAAAAACTAAAACAAAAACATTCCAACAAAGCTCAATCAAAGAAACAAAAATAAAATTCTAAGTTTTTGCACAGCTGTGTTAACTTATGGTGCAGCAGCAGAGCCCCATCTATCCTGCTTTAGAATTCAGGTGTGGCCACTCTGTGCTGGTAGGCCCTTAGCAGGGAGAACTGACAGGCAGCGTGCAGCCAGAGAGCCCTGGGTTCCAGCTGCCATCAATTATTACCACTATTTTCTAATCTGGAAGAAACCTTTTCATTCCCATATTTCTACCACTTCTAATATAACATCTCATCTCTTGGTTAGCTCCTTACTAAAGTATGCTTCATTCTGATCATTCTCAGAGAAGGCATGGAAAACTGTGAATATAATTGGAAATATTGTAGTTAGTTCTATGCTGACAGTCAAAACAAAACAATATGGGGTCCAGATGCTCTCTGTCATAGTGTTTTCCATCTTTAAACACAGAAAATACTTTTTTTCTTTTTAATCTTACCAACTCTCTCCTTCCTTCAGAGACTTCATTTTATTTAAACTTAATATTTCTTTCTAGTACTGTCCATATTCGGCTTCTTTCCTTTCTTTAATGTCTAAACACATTTCCAGAACATTTTAACTTATTTCTCTTTGTCTCTCCTTCATTTGGCAACTTTATTATATTCAAACTCCTTTCTCTCTATGACTGTCAATATTCAGTTTCTTTCACATATACAATTCTACCTATTTCTCTTTTGTTTTCAATTTTTAATGTTATTTCTGTACCTAAGTCTCTAACTCTGTGTGTGTGTGTGTGTGTGTGTGTGTGTGTGTGTGTGTGTGTGTGTGTGAAGTACACATTTTAAGGCTAAATTATTGGCTTAGGGTCAGAGGTCCTCTGCTTGTCAGTGCTCCTCTATGCCCAGGACTTCCCAACCTCGGTTTCCTGTTCATTGCTGCCTGCTGCCAGGTTCAGTTCCCAGCCAACCCGCTCTAGCTCTGGGAAGCAACAGCCACACTTCATACGCCCAGAGCACCAAGCACCTGCCAGAGACACTGCTGAATGCTCTGACGTTGGTTCTGGCATGTGCCTGCTACACCACAAGCCCCACCTGCTGGCGGCTATCGCCTCTAGCTGCCTTCTCTGCGGCACTGGCAAGCAAGGGCAGTAGGTCCTGCCAAGCCATGCCGTACCCTGTCATGCCATGCCGTGCCTTCCGCGGCTTCTCTTCAGCTCCCGCCACCCACGGCTCACTGGCTCGCGTGGGTAGCCACACCTCAGCTGCTTTACTCACGGAGTGGCACATTCCCTCCGTACCAGAACAAGTGATTCATCCACAATAACACTTTAACAGCACTGCAACGTTGTCTTGGGATTGCTCATCATTAATAGAATAACATTCTCTGAAGAACACGAATCCTCAAACCTCGGCCTTTCTCTCTCTTCACCCCATGCAGCCTCACCCCCCTTTTTGGTGCCAGGAGCGCGACTCGAAGCTTTTAGGATCATGTTAAGTCATACTTAGTAGGATTTGCTGCAATTGTCAAAGCCGTCGTAGATTATACAATTTAGTTTGGCATTGACTTAAATCTATGTTCAGTAGCTTCCTTTCAACTGGAGATTAAAAGCCAATAAGTAGATTAAGCACAGTTCCACTGAGATATGAACAGTTACTCCCACAGTTAGACCTGCCTGCTGAATCCCTGCTTCTCAGACTGTGTAAACATTAACCAAACCAACTTGTATTTTCTACCTGTCTTTACCTTATTCAATATTTTTGTAAAATTTCAAACTTCTTTCCATTTTGCATTGATATTATTTTCATCCCCCAAATAGTTAATAAGGGCTCCCATGTTTTCTCATTCCATCCACCATTTGTTGTCATATTTCCTAATGGTAGTCATTCTGATCACAGTGAGGCTGTATCTCTATGCAGTTTTATGTTTGGCTGATGCCTGGGGAAGTTGGACAATATAAATAACCATTTCTCATTACTATATTTTATTTGAAAACTGTTTATTCATTTTATTAGTCCATTGACTGATTGGGCTTGGTATTTAATTTCTGCAGTTCTTTGTAAGTTCAAGATGTTACCTACTTTTCTGAATCAATATTTGTAATGATTTCCCCCCCATTCTGTTGGGCATGTGCTCACCATGTTTCTAGTTTTGTATGGAAACTTTCTATTTGCATGTAGTCACATCTGTTGGTATTTGACGATAAATCCTGTCCTGTTGCTGTTCTCTTAAGGAAGTTCTTCAGCAGTATGTCTTGAGACTTTGTCTAGAAACTTCAATGTATTGGGTTAATTAAGATCTTTGATCCATTTTTTAAATACATTTATACTAGTTAAAGGATAAGAATAAAATTTCATTTTCTACAGGTTTATGTCCAGTTTTGCCAGAACCATTTGTTAAATAGGCGATCCCCAGTGAATGTTTTTGTATCCTTTTTCAAAAACTTGCCGAGCATAACGTTCTTGGGCTAGAACTGTAGACAGATGTTGCTTAGATTTGGTTTTATCACAGAACCCTTTATTTTCTTCCTCTGTTGTGATTGCAAGTATTGATGGGTATAGTCTGGACTGGCATCTGTGGTCTCTTAGAGGCTGCAACACATCTGTCCAGGTACTTACAGATTTACAGTCTTTATTGACTAGTCAGGTATAACTGTTTGGTCTTTTTCCTTTGTAGCTTTTAAATTTCTTTCTTTGTTTTAGACTTTCAAATAAATTTTATTTGGGGTATCCAACTTCCTGATATTTGTAATGTTAGCTAACATTGGTTAATTACAAGCAAGTGAGGGAAAACAATGACAACCTATGCCCATGAGGATTATTTAATGGAAGAGATGGTCCAGGAGGATGTTGAGATGATGAAGCAAATGACTAGTACCATCTTCTAGGGAATGTGTAATCAGTCTTTGGGTTTCTTTTTGAAAGTACATTACCACCATAGACCATTCCAGAGAGGTTGCTTATGCCCTAAGAATCTCAATGTACAGTCCTCAGTGTGATTCTGAAACTACTGAGCCTCACTCCTTGCTGACTGGAATGTGTCTTTCAAATGCACTTGTAAGAAACAAATGTAGTGGTGTTGGGAAGTGGAAGTCTAAAACCAAGTAATGAATTTTCTGTTTCCATCCTAGCACAGAGGCAAATAGAAAAATTCAAACTAAATGCTTATCATCTTGGCCCTACCTACTCATTCAACTGCAAAGAATGAAAGATGTGTTTTTAATAAACATATGCTAAAATGTTAAAAAAAATTCTTTCTTTGTTCTATATATTTAGAATTTTTATTATTATCTGTCCAAAGGACTTTCTCTTTTGGTCCAGTATACTTCATGTTCTATATGCTTGTTTTACCTTTATAGGCATTTCCTTTTTTTAGGTTAGGAAATTTTTCTTCTATGCTTTTGTTGAAAATATTTTCTGTGCTTTTGACCTGAGTTTCTTCTTCTTACTCCATTCTTATTATTCTTAGATTTGGTCTTTTCATGGTATCTCAAATTTCCCTATGTTTGTGTCATAATTTATTTTTATTTTTACTTAGATTTAATTTTTTGACCAAGGTGTTAATTTCTTCTATTGTGTCTTCAATCTCAGGGATTCCTTCTTCCATATCTTGTATTCTGCTGGTGGACTTGCCTCTGATGTTCCAGTTTTAGTCCCTAAATTGTTCATTTTGAGATTCCCGACACTTTAGATTCCTTTTTTCATTTTTTTTCCACTTTCAGGTCTTGAACTGCATTATTTTATCTTTTCCATTATTTGTTTTTGTTTTCTTAGATTTTTTTTCTATTTTTTTTTAGTTTTATCAGTTACATTTTATTAATTCTGTATCCCAGCTGTGCACCGAACCCTCATTCCCTCCCAGTCCCTCCCTTCCTCCCTCATCACCACTGTGCCCCTTTCCAAGTCCACTGATGGGGGGGACCTCCCCCCATTCATCTGATCCTGTTTTATCAGGTAGCTTCATTGAGTTCCTGTTAGAAATAGTCCTTGTTCCCCTCACTTTGGGAAACCAATTGGTTACTGAGCTACCACAGGCTACATCTGAGCCGAGGTTCTAGGTTATATTCATACATGG
>REGO01000381.1:62291-81618 GCA_010120015.1 Rhombomys opimus | reverse complement strand
CTCTTTGAAAGATTTGTTCATTTCCTCCTTATGAGCCTCAAATAATTGGGCAAGCATGGCTTTAAAATCATTTTCCTGTGCTTCTGCTGAATTGGAGTATCCATCGATTTGGGGGATTGCTGGTGAAGTCATGATGTCCTGATTTATGTTGGAAGTGTTCTTTTGCCTACCCCTGGCCATTAGCTTATCTGAAACCTTCCCTGTTTGTTTTGGATTCTGCAGATCAGAGTGGTTCTGTCTCTCTTTGGTGTCTGGAGAGTTCTTCAGGAAGCTGAGATCTCTCAGCATGTGCTGAGGACTAGCTGTACCTGTGGGAGGAAAGTACGCAGGCGCAAACGAAGAAAATGCAAGCGTGCGCGCGAGCGCGAGAGCGAGCGAGAGTGTGAGTGTGTGTGTGTGTGTGTGTGTGTGTGTGTGTGTGGATGTGTTAGTGTGTGTGGATGTGTGTCTGAAGGGACCGAGTGATGGCTAATGTTGAGCCCTTGAGTGTGTGGGAGGGACTCTGCACTGTATATGTCGCAGGCGCTAGTGATGATCGCAGCACAATTTCTGGCATTAACTGCCTTAACTCCTCAATTAGACCCACAGAGCAGGAACTTCAATGTCCCTAGTGCCCCTCTGTTTCCCAAAGTGGGTATGTGGGTGGGAGGGGGTTCGATGCCTGGCTTCAGTTTTAGAAAACCCAGGGTCTGGGGATCTGCAGATTCTCCAGGGCACTCACTTATATGCAGGTCACTTGGCCGAGATAGTGGAATCGGCCTCTCTGCTCTCTGGTTTGGCCCTGCTTCTTAGATGTGCCCCGCCAGTTCTGTGCTGCTGTCACTGCCAGGTTCTGAGGTCTTGCTGCCACTGGAGATGTCAGGGTGGTCACGTCAGTAGTGATTGGCGTAACCAGGCTCTCTGTTCTCTGGTTTGGCCCTGGTTAGTCATAAACTGGAGGGCTTTTGTGCCCCGCCTGCTCAGTGCTGCCCCGCTGCCAAGTCCCACTGTAACTGGTGACTGGGTCGCTAGTCCCGATGCTATCTGTGAAGTCCTGGCGTCTCTTCACTGTGCTCTCCAAGCTTGGGAGGCCCAGCGCCTAGTGTATCTAGGTTGTATGGCGTTTCTGCCTGGTTTTGGTGAATATATGGCGTATTCTCTGTCACTGTGGGATTGGGCGGGCCGGATCGTCACTGATGGCGAGCCTGCGGAGCTAGTATGGTGTCCAGCAGACTCAGGCCCTGGGAGGTGGTGCAGCCTCGCGGATCTGGGACTCCGGGACACGTACTGCTGATCTTTGCCTGCTGCTAAAGGGCTTGGAGCTCTGCTCCAGCGGCTGTATACCTCAGGCAGTTAGGTCTGCTCTGAGAAAACCAGTCAGCTGTGCCACTGTGCCAAGGTGGAGGGAGTTCTGGGGGAGGGGAGTGCCGAGAGATCAAAGGATCGTTTCTCTCCTTCCCCAAACAAGTCCCCGGGTGACCCGGGTGACCCGAGACCAAAGTTTTCACCTCCTGTGATGTTCCCTGTAGTCTAGAAAGCTCCGTCGTTGTCTTCCTGTGTTAGAGGTCCTTCCATTCACCAATCATATGTTCAGGTATTCCACAGCTCAGAAACTGTGTGTGCTTGTCGCCATCTTGGCTCTGCCCCCCCTCTTAGATTTTTTAAAACATTTATTAATTTCCTCTTTCAATATTTTTACCAAAAAAAAAAAAAAAAAAGAAAGAAAAAAAGAAAAGGCTACTTAAAGATTTTTGTGTTGTGCTTCATCTGTGGTGCAATACTCAGGGCCTACTGTGGTAGAGTTGTCCCATGTGTTACTGTGTTTTGCCAAAGCTCTTTCTTGGTTCAGGGGAGAAACTGGAAAGGGATGCAGAATCCCTATTCACTTTATCACTTAGGTCACTTTATCACTTGGCTCAGGCAACAGATCACAAGAAAGGATTGCTAGAACAGGAAAGACAGGAAGAAGCCCAGGATTCCCTCTCTAGCCACTCAAGACAGGCTGCTCGGTAGCTAACTGGGAAAACTCAAACTCATCATGTTTTATTGGTGTTGGTTTTTTTTTTTTTTTTCTTTTCTTTTTCTTTTTCTTTTTTTTTCCTACAGCTAAGGATGCAAAAGGTGGCTTCTAGCCAAAAGCTATGGGGGTTGTAAAAGGAGGCTTTTGATCTGTACATAGGCCTCTTTGCCTCTTTGCCCCTAGTAGGCTAAAATCTGTCTGCTTTCTGAAAGGGTTGACAATGAACTCTGAGTCAGTTAACTTAGTTAATCTACAGGGAAATAAGAAATAAGAGATAGAAAATAGACCACTCATACACAGAAACAGTCAAAGAAAAGGTGGATGAAGTTAAAATTTTCAACCCCTTTTATTGTTAGGTCACAATTTTTATACTTTTAAAACAGTTCTATATGTCAGGAAAAAAAAAAAGAATTACCTCATAGTCAAAAACACAATCAAGGCCTAGAGAGATGGCTCAGAGGTTAAGAGCACTGTCTGCTCTTCCAGAGGTCCTGAGTTCAATCCCTAGCACCCACATGGTGGGTCACAACCATCTCTTATGAGATCTGGTGCCTGCTTCTGGCATGTAGGCACACATGCAGGCAGAATACTGTAGAAATAATAAGTAAATTATTAAAAAAACACAATCAAAACAGATGAATTTGAAAATGCAACAGGTTACATGTTAGTTCATAAAAACTAAAGTTTTCTTATCTAGGTATCCATTAAGGAAATTCATAGTGAGTTCAGAATGACAAAGGTTGACAAGGCCTTAAGGGTAACAAGGTCCAGGAGTTTATAGTAATATATATCTTTTCAATTAGGACTGTCCTGGCTACACATTTTCCAGCAACTTCGTAGTTTATAATGAGTTAAAGACAATAATTTTATCTGTCTTTCATTCCAAGAAACAAAGCAAATTTAAGATGGCAGTATTTCATGCTGAAAGTGACAAGTTATAAGGAATTAACAAAACAGTTTGTATTTATTGACATCGAAAGTTGTACTAAATTCAGACATTTCTTGGTAGCCCCATTATATTCTGGGTTTGTGGGAAGTTTAAGCCAACTTGCCTATATCTATGATGTGTATGAAGGTTCATGGTGCCATCTGTAAAGTTTGTTTGAAACCACAAATCTGTTTCAAGCCTGTCTCCTAGTGAGACATCTGGATGTCTACAAATGTATTTACCGTGGCTGTAAACTTTTAATTTTTAAAATATGTTGAGTCAAATCAGAAATTACATAATCAGGAATTAATTCATCTTAAAGTAGTGCATCTTTATAACAATTCATAAGAAGTTTGTTCAATCAGAGCGGTCAAATACCCTGTTAGTGACAGTTCACAACATTCCAGATTTTTGAGAGATACAGCATCATAGAAAAAAAAAGGAGTATCAGAGGCTGATAGCAATTCTGTGGGTGCACAGTGGTACAGACCTTGCAAAACACTGGATTACATTCCACAAAGTCCACATATTGAAATTCCCTAATTCAATGGTGCTCAGCAGTATTTTTACACTGGTATCTCAGCATCTATGTTTTTTTTTTTTTTGTTTGTTTGTTTTGTTTTGTTTTGTTTTTTTAATGTCATTCTAGGTGCTTGTATCTGGTTTTGTCTTTGTTTGCTGGATGGTTTGTTCCTTGTTTCTGTTTCCCTCTCTGTTTCTTAGGAAAGTGAGGTAGCACTTGTCTAGAAAGAAATTCTTCTGAGATTTTGATAGGTGTGGCCAGTGATAAAAATGCGTTTCTAGATATTGGGACCTGGAACTTAGGATAGGGATGGGCTGCGGAGGAGCAGGAGCATCCCAGAGAAGTGGGGAAAGCTGTGGGGATCTGGATTTGTTTAGTCCCCTGGAAATGGGAGCAGAGAGTCATAAGAGGCCTCAGCAGGTGGTCTGTTACCAAAGATGCAGGTGAGACTAAGAAACTGAACTTGTAAGAATGGAGGGAGAAGTAAAAGTCTGCAGGTCAGAGAGAGAGGTGAGAAGTTGCAGTTAACATACATGCTTCTTAGTCAGAGTGGCCTGTAGTTTCCCAGGGAATGTGTGTTGGAGTAGAAGGCTGGGAAATAGCTAAGAATGGGGGTGAGGCACAGAAGTTAGAGAAGTATGGAGGGAAGATATGTATGATTCACCATAGATGGTGTCAGGGGAGAAGAGAGGCTACAGCATTGCATCAGCAAGTCTGCCACAGAGCTGGGAATAAAACTGGTATAATGAACTTAGGTGAGCACAGTGGGCAGGTAATTGGATTTAGAGGTGCAGACATAAAGGTGAAGATCTGTAGTTACCCTACATGTTGCCCAGCTGTTGTGTGTCTTACAAACAAAATACAGTTGATTCTTTGTGTTTATTTATTATCTATCTATCTATCTGTCTGTCTGTCTATCTATTTTAAGACCAGTCTATTAGTTGTCACCATTTTTATGGTGACTAAAGATCACATGTAAAAAAGATATGTATAAAAATAAATTTGGTATTTTCTATACATGTGTTAGGGGTTGCTTTGTTTTGGTGGATTATTAATGATTCTTTTCTTTTGTCTAGGTTGTTTTCGAGGGTTTGCCAAGTTTTTGTGTTTAATATTGTTGATTTGTTTCAAGTTCTATTTTGTCTATATGATCTTTTCATGGAGCACACACTTTCATGTATTCATGCAAAGGAAGTCATCTTTCTCTTTCTCCTTGTAAAATATTCCACTGAGAATTTTCTGTAATTCTTTCCCGATGGTCTGGAATTGCCTCAATTTGTGTTAGGGTTAACTTGTCCTTATTTCTTCATCAGTCTTAAAAGAAAGCTTTTGTAGCATATAGCAGTCTTGGTTCACATTTGTTTCTTTTCAGAGCCCAAAATGTTCTGTTTTATGCTCTTTTGGATTTTGTAGTTGCTGATGAAATGCCTAAAGTCAATCTTTTGTATTTAAGTTGACATCTTTCTTGTTCTGATTTTTGAACTATTTCTATATTGAATTTTTTTTTTATCATCCTGATCATGATAGGTTGTAGAGTTTCTTCATTGGGTATGTCTGCTTGGAGATCTTGATATCACTTGTATTTGAATATTTCTTTCTTTATCTAAGTTTGGGAAGCATTATGTTATAATTTCATTAAATTGTCTGTCTATTCTACTATATTTTACTACCATTCCTTCCTCTTTGCCATGATCTCTTGGGTTTGCCCTTTTGAATGTAATTTAGACTTTTAAGAAATTTTATCTATGCCCCTTAGTTTTTTTCTCACATATGGCTCTCTGTATCACTATTTCATCTTCATCCTCCAGCTATGAAGGTTTTCCCTCTGTATAGTCTTGTTTATTAATATTAAGTCTGGTGAGGTTGTATTTGCTTGACAATCTCCTTCATTTCAAATATTGTGCTTAGTTTTTTTTTTTTCTAGTTGTGCTATCTCCTTGCTGAACTGCTCCTTCATATTTTTGACTTTTGACTCTATTAAGTATAAATTACCTAACTATTGTAGTCATTTTGGAGACTGATTTATCAGGGTATTTGTAAGATTTTATTAATTACTTAACTAATTAATCACTAATTATTTTAAAAATTAAAATAAAATTCTTTCTCACATATTTCAGCTATTTCTCCAGTTTTGGATTTCCTAGCACAGAAGACAGCTGACAGTCATGGATAGTGATTATCATGTTCTTTTTACTGCATTGTTTTATTTTCTGCATTTGCTATAATTTTTTTTCCACATCTTCTGAGTCTACTGGAATGTTTTGTTTTTCTTTCCTGTGAATTTTTCTAGAAGGATATCTGCAAGAAATTCAGTAATGGGGAATGATGAAACTTGGTGGTGGCTATGAAGTGCAGTTGCTGAGATGATCATTTCTCAACTAAGTACCATTAAGACAAAGAGGGGGAACTAAACACAAAAGCCTAAGGCAACCAGATAAAGTCAAAACTTTGATTGCTCCTTCAATTCTATGACTATTCTGTGGGTGAGATACCCAATGGACATCATATATTATTTGGAGACAATGGTCAGAGACAAGGGACCAAAATAAGCTCTAAGATCACACAAAGCCTCTATGGTTTCAGCAGGATAAGCGAGCATGAAGAATCCAGGTATTTCAGGACAACCCACTTGGTCTGACTAGACATGAGAACACACTGCAAACCCCAGAAGACTCAGGGATCTGATGAAGGCCCTGATCTTCAGCTCCACTTTGCCTAGGATACAATGGGAGAAGGAGGCTTTCATACCAGTGTGTGTGTGAAAGCTGGTACAGGTTTCTAGCTTCTGAGGCTCCAGTGGTCACTGCAGGACTAGAAATTTGTATAAGCTATTTGATGGGCTAAGAGGAAGGATCTATCCTCCAGGTAAGACAGGGAACCTATAATCAAACATGACCCTAAGTAGGCCCTTCGATATCCTAAGAATTAAACTATTATTATATTGTTACATACATCAAGAAAAACCAATATGAAATAATTTTTTATGACAAGAATGTCTTGTATGCCATTGAAACCTCAATGTCTAAATAGTGTTTATTAGAATATAACAATATGTAATATAATATCAATGGATCATTTTCCAGCCATTTAAAAGACTTAAACATTTACTATGGAAGCTGGCTGTTCAGTACACCTTCAAATACTTAGTATCAAATTCTTCATCAAAATATTTTACCAATGTGAAATCCTCCATTCTGAACAAATTCTCCAAATATCATGTCATCTAGAATATTTCAGTTAGTTGTAAGTTATAAAGTTAAGCCAAAATGTAGTACAGAAAGTATCTATTGGAAAAGGCTTGGATGCTCATTCTATTTTCATAAGTCAAGAGAGAGCTTCTGAGACTTCAGTAAGTAAAGTGATTTCTACCTAAACATGACTACCAAAGTTCTGATGGCGGAGCACACATTAAAACCAGATGTGCCTTGGAATACCTCTAATACTAGCACTGAGGAGGCAGGGAGAGGACAAAGCCTGTCCTGATGGGATTCTGTAGTCATCCAGTAGGGGCATATTGAGGAGTGCTAGGTTCAATGAAACACTTTGTTTCAAAAATAATTCTTGTGGAAAATACTTGAGGAAGACATTTTATATTGAACTATAACTTTCACACATAACATAGTCATGCACACCCATGCATTCAACACACACATGTGTGGACACACACATGCACACTTGTATATACACACAGAGACACATGCACAGTCACTCACAAAACAAATTTTAGGAGGAAGATCTTTTATATAAAAGTGGTTCCTGTAAGTGTGTTGGATAGAAAACCACATAAATATCACTTAAGAACAGTTCACTAAAGTAAATTTATTTTATTTTATTTATGTATTTATTTATTATGATTTATTTACTTTTTATCCCTTGCTGTAGCCCCATCATTTGTCTCCTCCTAGTTCCACCCACCCTCAGTAAAGCAAATTTTGGGACCTGATTTACTCCCACCAAAGCATATTTGAGATATGCATTCACATTGTAGGGGGACCAAGGTTTAAGAATCAGTGTGTTAAAAAACATTAGCAAACAAATCCAATAGTATCTCTTAAAAATGGGGAAAAGAAAATAAATTTATCAGTGTGATGGCAGAGAAACTTATGGAAGTACCAAGCTGCACCTCCAGAATCATGATTCTGTTTTGTACACTGACACGCAGCTACTTATAACTGAATGAGAATCAACATCCTTCTGGTATGTTACCAGAAAGCCAATGTCTGAAAGCTACACAGTGCTCATACAATATGCTCAATAGAGGGCACCATTAACTGGCATCTTGTCAGTATCATTTTTTTTTTATCTCAAATCCCAAGACATCAAAATAATTTACTGTGAATATTCTCATTTTCTTAAAACATTTTCCCAACAAGACATCCTTCTTTCTCTGAAATACAATCATGAATAGTTCAGAATCTCCAGGAGAAGTCTTGGCAGCTCATAACATTGAAGAGGTCTGAAGATACCTGAAGGATAACTTTGGATGGCCTTCTTACATATGTGTATACCAGATCCTATGACCCCTGAGTAGAGTATCTGTCTCTCATTTCCTAGGAGCTCTGAGGTTACTGTTAGACACTATTCAGTAGTGATGACTATGTCTGGCTGATAAGAGTCTTAGGGATCATCTCCTCACATTTGTGTGGCAAACACTTTAACAACTGAGTCTTCTCCCCAGTAAACTTCTGGCCTCCTCACACACAGGCACATCCATATACATTCTCACATACATGAGTAAACATAAACAAGTACATATACCACATAGACATGGAGTAGTAGTAACAACTAATCCCACAAATGTCTTTCTTATTAGCAACAATAGCCCTAGGAACAAGAATGTGGACCTACAGTAACTTCCTAGTTTATAAAGTTTAAACTGTGTGTGTGTGTGCTTGTGTGTGTATGCCTATGCAAATGTATGTAGAGACTAGAGGTCAGAGACCTCTTAAGGTTTATTTTAGGCACTTTCTACCTTAAATTTTGAGCAGTGCTTCTCATTCTATCTAGTGCCCAACCACTGCCTAGACTGGCTAGCTAGTAAACTCCAGGAATCTTGCTGTCCCCACCTCCCAGTGCTGGAAATATAGGTATGTGCCACCATATCCAGCTGATTACATGGGTGCTGAAGAGGCAAGCTCAGGTCCTCTAACTTGCATATATGTGTTCACATGGTAGCCCATGGGCTGTTGGCATTCCTGAACAGCCATGAATATGGCCCAGCACACTTACAGATGACAATGTTGTATCAAATGTCAAAGGACAGATATCATTGCTAGTCACATATATTGAAGCTGCTGTTAAAATAAGTATTGGTCATCTGTGCTCCTTTAATTCCACCAAAGGCATTTGAATAACGTCTTAGTTTATTTCCCTGCTGCTGTAATGAAATAAACAGAAGCAACTTACAAGGTAACGGTTTACTTGGCTTACAATCCCAGGTTATGGTTCACCATGGCCGGATAGTTACAGCAGCAAGAGCTTGAGAGAACTGGGAACACTCTTTCCACAGCCAAGAGCAGAGAGCAGAGAGCAGTGAATCAGTACAAGCTTACCAGTGTTCATGTTGCTTTCTAATCTCTTATGTAGGAATGTCTTTCCCCGGGAATGGTGTCATCCACCATGAGAAGGTCTTCACTTTAATTAAGATAACTGCACAGGCATGCTCACTCCCCACTTTAATATAAACAGTCCTTTGAGAAACATTTTTGGGTAATTTTGGATTCTATTCACAAGCATTGGTGATTTTTAAAACAATGCTCAATTTGGAACTATCATTTAAAGTTTTTAAATGCATTTTTACTTTGAGCAAACTAAAGAACAAATTTAAACATAAAGAAACAAACAATCTTACTTTTCAAGGCTCTTGTTATTGGGCTTTTAACTATATTATCAATGCACATGTGTACCCCATCCCCCCCACACACATACACCCACTTGAAGCAAGGTCTCTTATGTCTTACGCTGGCCTCAGTCAAGTAAAAAGTGGCCTTGAACTTTTAACTCTCCTGCTTATATCTATCAAGTTCTGGCTTTACAAGCATGGAGCACCAAATACAGTTCCATCAGTATGAAAGAGTGAATGTGGGGCTCTGGACCTGCTGAGCAAGCATTCTACCATCTTAGTCATGTTCCCAAATCCCTTGCCTTGGAATGTGTGCTGACATTTGAAATGTGAATTTCTAGAGTTTTCATTCCCTCCAAAGTCTCGGTAACTATGGAAGAGGACCTTATCCTGTCTGTAGCCTCATCATTTATACCTTAGAATACATTTAAGAAATAGCTATTACAGAACCAAAGTCAACTCATTGTTTTAATAAATACAACTCTGTTGACTTGTGAATGCTGGAAAATATCATGGTAGCGCATTCTCATATAGGGTTATGTTCTTGGTGACAGGAACACAGACCTTTCCCCATGACTTTAACCTTGAAGTGAATCTGTATTTTTAGTATCATGCATTAATGTCTTAAGTACATTTTAATGTCCTTAAGATGAAAGTCTTTTACAACTCATGTGAAATATTTATTTGTTCTAAATAGAACTGGACAGTTTCAGCTCTGAGCCACAAGCTTTTTACAAATGGAAGGTAATCTCTATGAAGAACGTTTGATGCTGCCATGAGTTATAACTCTTGAAACAAAATGACCACAGTACAGTCATGACTGTTCTTTTTGTTTGTTTGTTTGTTTGATTTGTTGTTTGGTAGGAACATTTATTACTGGTTACAGCAGTTTAAAGCTAACAAATTAGCTCTGGATTGGGGCTTTGTAGGCTCACAGTTGTCAGCCCACCTGTATGTATTGCTAAGGTACTTTGGGTTGTGAGGAAAATTTGAACAGGCAAATTCTTTATTTGAATAGCATTAAATACTCTTTGCTGCTTTTTACAAGAACTAGATACAAATTATACTGCTTTTCTAAGAGAAGAATGTGGATAATAAAAAAATATATTTATATAATAAAGTAGAAGTTATATATTTATATCTATTTACTATCTATTATTTATATATAGCTATTCTAATCATCAAACTCCAGGCCAAGTGAAAGATTCTGTGTCAAAAGCAACCAAAAATAATTATAAAAAAATAAAGGCCGATAAGAGTACATTCAAGGTTGTACTCTCACCTCTACATGCACATGCATTTACATGTTCAACTTTTCATGTATGTGCAGGAACATACAGTGAAAGAATATGGTGGCTGATTGCTGCCTATATCAAAGTAATACTCCGAATTACATTATTTATAATTGTTCATAATTGGTTCAAATCATTGTTTTAACATCATCTCTTTCCATTCTGCCATTTATTTTTGAAGATCAACCTCAAACATTCTCTGAAAGGCTACTTTGATCCAGTTGCTATATTCATACAGTACTCCTTAAATACTGTATTTTTATTACTTTAAATTTACTTTTATTTATTTTACTTTATCATTAAAATACTATATTTTATTACTTTATTGTTTATTTGTTCATTAATATTTTGTTTACTTATTTGCTATTGTATAAATAAAGAGAAAGAAAGGGCCTGGATTTCAGATTTTAGGGAATTGGGGAAGGACATGTCAAAATTCAGGAAAGGGAAAACAGCAGTAGAATGTATTTTTAAATCTATTTTTGAGTAAAATAGATAAACAGAAAAGAAAACATGAAATTGTTATGGAAATGAGACAGGGACACTAAGGGTAGTTGGAGGAGCTCATAGTGGATAGATGTAATCAAAACACATTGTATGGATACGTGAAATTTCAAAAGACAAATATTTAAAAAATCTTGAAAAGTATCAAACTGGGAACTTTTTTCCTTGTGTACTAAAGCAACAGCTGTCTAAATTTATTTTTTAAGAGTTATACAAGGCTTACATTATCATGGTAAACAATTCTTTTGATCCCTGGGTTTCCAAATGAATTGATGTGACACAAATTAACATTTACAATGTTAAATTGTGTCTTTAACAACAATAGGTTAATAGAATTTATAATGTGTTACTTGATTGTTTATTGTGTTCCCTATGTATAAATAGCTCATGGAACTTTTAAAAAGTCTTTATTTATATCTCATCAGATCAGTTTACTACAGAATATCAGCTAATACACTCACAGCCTGATTCTAAGGTTAGTTTATTTAAGAATAAAGTGGCAAAAGTAGAATTTGATGGAAGAAGCAACACCAGAAGTGTAAGTTTGACAGAACACAGAAGTTCAATGTAACTATATACTGTATGAGTTCCTACTTCTTAGCATGAACATTTGCTTCTTTCTTCCCTGGTGGTGCCCATGTGAATACCACTACCTCCCCAGTGTTGACAATCTTTACACACCATATGTTGCTGTCATTACGCTTACTTGTCTAAGGGCCATTATGACAAGCACCAGATCAACACAGAAGTGTAATGAAGTAGGAATGTTCAGGCAACAAGTCCTCTGAGTGGATGCCAAGTGGGTACAAATGTTAATTCTTTACAGTTCACTTCATAAATGGATTCTTCTACAATCTACTCAGTCATTCTTTTTGTATGAATGATCATAGTTGTTTTTGTTTTTGTCATCTGAAAATATTTACTGGTGAATACATATAAATATATTGCTTATTTCAAACACAGTGTATAACTGATACCTATTTATCTTGCATGGTGATTTGAGGAGGTGAGCAAAGCTAAACCCACACATCTATTAAATACCCTCTTAATTATAGAAGAAAGAAAACTCTGAGATATTCGCATATTTAGGACACATTTCAATCAGCCTTACTTTATGGCCTTTAGGTGCATAGTTAAAACTGTATAAATGTATACAAAGATTTAGTATCCTTATAATTTTTAGTAAACTCCATAATTTTTGAGCATTTAGTTCTAATTCAGAAATGTAGATGCATGGAAAATGCCCAAAGGAAGTTTTTTTCCCCTCACTAACGTTATATACTTATATGAACCGAAAAGTAAGCTCCTTTGGGTGGTCTTGAATGAGAAATGGTTTCACCGGTCTTATATATTTAATATTTGACCCCCAGTTGGTGGCACTATGGGGTTGGGTTACGGAATCTTTTAGGAAGTCCAGCCTTACTGGAGGACGTGTACTTTGCTCCTGCACCACTTCCTATCTTCTATCTTAGCTTATTCCTGTGAAAGTATAAAATATATTCTCTAGTCTTCCTCTTCCTCCTGCCACGGCTTACACAAAACAATGGATTCCACCTCTCTGGTACAGTAAGATAAATTTATTTCAGTTGTGCTTCCATGACGCATTTGTGTCTTGCACTCATCAGAGCTGTAATTATCCACTCAGGCACTGAAGAAGTATTGAACTTTCCATATTCTGTCATGGATTAGAAGAGGCTTCAGAGACATGATGTCTCCCTGAGCTTTAGGTCAGGATCGGTTGATGGCAGAGGGAAAACATTTTTCATTGGTGCACATACTGGCAAATTGTCTATGATCCTGTAAATAAACCCTTGACATATGCTTCTGTAAATAACCCTAATTAAACTCTGGAGGCCGGAAAAAGGTCATAAATGTAGACAGGGAACCTGCTGTGAAGAAAAGAAAAAAAAAGTAGATATAATAATGGGAGCAAGAAAGAGTGATGGTGGTGGTTTCAACCCAAATTCACCATGTATATGTAAGAAATTTTATAGCAAACTGATTATGAAGAGTTAATGTACTCTAATAAAATGTTTAAAATTATTATACTTTGCCACTGAAAAAAAAAGTAAATATTGAGATTGTGGAAAACATTTTCTTGATCCTGGATTCTGCCAAGCCCCCAAGGTTTAAAATTACCAAGCAATATAGTAATTAAAAGGTTGGAGAGTCTCCTTCATGAAGTCAGTACACTAAAGTACCTCCCACCATCTGGGTTTGCTGTTTCATATTCTCACCTTTGGATGTGAAGTTTCAGCTAGCGATTATTCCCAACACATCTGTCCTTTACTCTGTGGGTTCATCTCTTTGATATTCACATGACACAATAAAATCTATAGGTGTTGAGCAAGGAACAAATAGTCTCCTTTGCCTATGATCAGCTCTGCTCTGGTTTCCTTCTTTCCCCTCCATTTATCTACTGTGGGTCTCAGGTTATTCTTCTTTCTTCTTTTTGTTTGTTTATTTTATTTACTTTACAGCCTTATAGCCTCTTCTCTCCTCCCTTCCCATGTCACCCTTTCTCCCTACCCTTTCTCCCCATCTCCTTTTCCTTAGAAAAGGGGAGCTCCCTTTCCCATCCAACCTAGCTCATGCATCAGGACTGAACATGTCTTCTTCCCCTATGGCCTGTCAAGGCAGTCCCAAGCTAGCAAGTGAGTCCAATGCAGTCCCTACTTCCCTTACTAGAGTACCCACTTAAAGCCTAAGCTGCCCATCTGTTACATCTTTCTTGGTTCCCTAATTCCAGTTCATGCATGGCCCTTGGTAGATGCTTCAGTCTCAGAAAAACCCTCTGGGACCTGGTTAGTTGGCCCTGTTATTTTTCTTGTGGAACTCCTGTCACTTCTGAGTCCATTTCTCTTTCCCCCAATATTCCCCAAGACTAGCTACGCACTAAACAATGTTTGGCTGTGAGTATCAGCAGCTGTTCTGAGGTGCTGCTGGGTAGAGCTTCTCAGAGTACAACTCTGACAGTCTCCTGTCTGCAAGCTTAGCAAATTATTATTAGAAATGACAAGAGTGAGTCTTTGGTTGTGTGAGGCATCAGTTGGGCATTCCCTCAATCTCTGTTCTATTTGCTCTAACTGTGTCCCTGTACATCTTGTAGGCAGGGTAAATTTTGGGTAGAAGTTTCTTTATCATCAGGGAAATGCAAATCATAGTGACTCTGAGATTCCTTCTCGCACCAGTCAGAAAAGCTAAGATCAAAATCTCAAACAACAACGTTTACTGGCAAGGATGTGGAGAAAGAGGACCACTCCTTCATTGCTGGTATGAATGTAAACTTGTGAAACCACTTTGGAAATCAATCTGGTGCTTTCTTGGAACATTGGAAATGAGTTTACCTTAAGACCCAGCTATACCTCTCCTAGGTATATAACCAAAATGTGCTCTGCCATACAACAAGGAAACTTGCTAAATTATGTTCATAACAGCTTATTCATAATAGTAAAAATCTGGAAACAACCTAAATGTCCCTCAACTGAAGAATGGATAAAGGAACTGTGGTAAAGGAATACTACTGAGTCATTAAAAACAAAGAAATCATGAAATTTGCAGGCAAGTGGATGGAACTAGAAAACTAGAAAACTCATCCTGAGTGAGATAACCCAAACCCAGAAAGACAAACATGTTATGTATTCACTTATAAGTGGATTTTAGAATATATTACAAGATAGGCATACTACCAGGTACAGACCCAAAGAAGGTAAGTAATAAGGAAGACCTGCATGAGGATGCAGTCCACAAGGAGAGCAATAGAACCAAAAAAATTGAACACAGGGGTCTTTCCTGAGACTCACACTCCAACCAAGTACCATGCAGGGAGATAACCTAGAACGCCTGCATAGATGTAGCCCATGGCAGTTCATTGCCCAAGTGGGTTCCATAGTAATGGGAACAGGGACTGCTTCTGACATGAACTGATTGGCCTGCTCTTTGATCACCTCCTCTGAGGGGGGAGCAGCCTTACCAGGCCACAGAGGAAAACAATGCAGCCACTCCTGATGAGACCTAACAGATTAGGATCAGAAGGAAGAAAAAGAAACCCTCCCCTACCAATTGACATGGGGAGGGGCATGCGTGGAGAAGGGGGAGGAAAAGAGGGATTGGGAGGGGAGAAGGGAGGGAACTAGAGGGGGATACAAAGTAAAAAAAAAAAAAGTGTAATTAAAAATAAAATAAAATAAAAATAAAAAAATCTCACTTGAAAGGGGAAACAATAGACAGAGGTAATAGCTGAAGGGAGGTGACAAGGTAGGAGAGGGGGGCATAGAGAGTTAAGAGGGTAAAGATTAGACTTGAGGTGAGAAAGGGCAAGAGAACAGAAGGCTTGTAAAAAGAAGAGAAACAGAGGGTAGGGACATCTCTGTGACAAGCTGGAGATCTAAGTTAGCATAGGCTCCAGGGAAGATATGAGGGGGATTCAAGTACACATTCATAGCAGCAGAGACCATAGAGACTGAAGAGGACATCTCTAACTAGACCAGTCTTCTAGTAAGGGGTGGGGAACAGCAACTCACCCACAAAAACTTTGACTCGGGTTCTTCTTTTGTGAAATCCATTCCATTTTGAGATTTCAGAAAATAAAACTTTAGTTTCTAATGTACTAATGAAAGCTAAATGTCTAGAGATAATAATCCTGTCTTTGAATAACAAATCATCATGTTAAACTCAGGTACCTTCTTCTCCCCAAGTCATCATTTATCTCCACTAAAACACTGTTACAGGAACATTGACAAGTCTGAATAATATATTTTCCTAGACATAAAAGATGTTATAAAACTTTCTGTTTCTAAGTAACCAAATGTCAAATTCAGTGAGGGAGGCGTGAGAACATTCATTCTAATATTTTCTGTTTGAAAATTGTTCCCCTCTGTTATCAACAAATCATGCAAGGCAGACAGTATTATTCTACATTTCTAAATAAGGTATTAGAAATCTTCTAACTAGCAATGTTTTCAAAGCAAAGGCTCATGACCAAACCTTTGGCAGAGTACAGGGAATCATAAGAAAGAAGGGGAGTTAGTCTGATGGGGAAAGGATAGGAGCTCCACAAAGACCAAATATGGCACAGGGTCTTTTCTGAAACTGACATTCAACCAAGGACCATGTATGGATATAACCTAGAACCTCCGCTCAGATGTAGCCTGTGGTAGCTCAGTAACCAATTGGTTTCCCAAAGTGAGGGGAACAAGGATTATTTCTAACAGGAACTCAATGAAGATACCTGATAAAACAGGATCAGATGAATGGGGGGGAGGTCCCCCCATCAGTGGACTTGGAAAGGGGCACAGTGGTGATGAGGGAGGGAGGGAGGGACTGGGAGGGAATGAGGGTTCGGGGCATGGCTGGGATACAGAATTAATAAAATGTAACTGATAAAAATTTAAAAAAAAAAAAGAAATCACAAATCAACAACATTTGATTTGAAGCCACGGTGATTCCATACTGGCAAATACTGATGCTCAACAATACTCTTAAAATAAAGGAAAGGAAGAAGGGGTGAAAGAGAAGAGGAGCAGGAAGAGTCTCAGTCAGTAAGGAGGTTTCTTGGTGAGTAGTTTAAGTAACCAGGGAACAGACTCCGTGTGTGGTCCAAACTTTTTCCCTTTAGCAATATTTCCCTAGTGCCAGCCAGCATGGGATCCAGTTATAGATAACAACATAAAGCTAAACTTTATCTTTCACCAAAGACAATGGAAAATGGAGCTTGTTTTAGCCGGGTTTGGTGGTGCATGCCTTTAATCCCAGCACGTGGGAGACAGAAGCAGGCAGATTTCTGTGAGTTCGAGGCCAGCCTGTTCTACAGAGTGAGTTCCAGGACAGCTGGGGCTGTCTCAAAATACAAAACAACAAACAATCAAAAAACTAAATAGTACTGACATGAACTCAATGGCTGGCTCTTTGACCTCCCCCACCTCCCCATCCCCCGAGGGAGGAGTAGCCTTGATAGGCCACAGAGGAGCACATTGCAGCCAGTCCTGAAGATATCTGATAAGCTGGGGTCAGATAGAAGGAGAGGAGGACCTCCCCTATCAGTGGACTTGAAAAGGGATAGGGAGAGATGAGGGAGGGAGGGCAGGATTGGGAGGAAATAATGGAGGGGGCTATGGCTGGGATACAAAGTAAATAACCTATGATTAATATAAAAAATCAAAAATTATAAAAAAATAAAAAAGTAAATAGTAAATGAGTTCACATCCTTCTGTCTGAGAGATCAAGACAAAGCAAAGACTCATGATTGCTTGTAATCAGTTCCTATTGTCTAGGCTTTTTGTAGTCATACTGATCTATTTTGGGGGAACTCTATTGAAATTAAAACTCAATTATTTAAAATGCTTTGCACTTAATAGTTAACAGTAATTTTAAAGGGCACTAGGGGAGACACATAAACCTCCAGGTATGACTGATGGCTTCAGGTGGCAGAGTCACAGGACCTCCAGCTTCCCATTTATCTCTTATAAAAGTATCTTATGAAGTATCTCTTATAAGACAATCATTACCTAAAAAAAAAAATACGAACACATGAGTGGCTTGGGGACTTCCAGGTGCTTATACTGAATACTTGTATCAAGCAGCTATTGATCAGTCTTTCATAAGGCTTGGTAATTAATGTCGTCTCATGTGTCAGTAACTCTAGGAGTGCTGAGGTGTTATCAGGCAATAGCAGAGGTCTAGAGGCTTGCTGTGTTTCCTTCTTTTCTGTAGAACAAATAAGTTTCTCAACATTGTAACTCCCCCTTAGCGGTAGGAGTAATGATTGAGTGCTAGTGAAGCCTAATACTGAGGACAGGATGTATGATCACTAATATTGACTGTCAACCCAACTAATTCCTGACATGCCTATCTATATTAGGTTGACTAAGCTGTCAAAGTAGACCCGAAATATGGGTAGTGTAATTCCATGGGCTATGGCACTGGACTGAATAGTAAGGAAAAAGAAAGCTGAGCACCAGTATTCAACTCTTTGCTTCCTGACTGTGGATGCTGGGGCAACAGGGGTCCCATGCTTTTGGCTACTGTGCCTTCCCTGGTATGTAACCTCACAGTGTGAGCTGAAACAATCCCTTCCTTAATTAAGTTGTTATGTTAGGGTATATTTAAGATATCAACATGAAAGTTAACTAACACAATGCCCAGCTCTCCATATACTGCATCTTTCCCAAGAATGCCTGTCGCAAGTGAAATATAAAAGGGAGGCACAGTAAGCACACTGACACAGACCCCGCCCACTCACTCACATCCCTACACAAAATTATCATCAGCTTATAGTGTCTCACAAGATTTTCTATCTTCTTTTTCCTTCTCTTTATTCTTGTTTCACTTCACTTCCTCTCCCTACTTTTTGTTTCCCTTTTTTGCCCCTTCTTACTCTCTCTTCATTCAGAAAAATAACAGAGCAAATGTGGAATTTTAAATGAATTCAGTCACAGGACAGCTACTTAGAACAACTGTTTACGATATTAGAAGATTTTTCATTACAGTTGACATAGAACATCTGAAAGAGAAGATTCCCAGCAGATCTTCTAACTCCGTGTCCCATGTGAAAAAAATGTTGTATGTGCAAAGGTATTGCACTTTCATTCCTGATTTTAATTGCTTATGATAACTAGATTGTATCTTAGCTGATAAGAAAAAGTGCAGGCTCTTTTTCCTTCTCAGTATCAACTTTCTCTCTCTCTCTCTCTCTCTCTCTCTCTCTCTCTGTGTGTGTGTGTGTATGTGTGTGTGTTAATGTCTGATACAAAATTTTACTATGTTCTATAGTATAGACCTCATTTTGTAATCCAGGCTTATTTCAAACTCACAACAGTACCCTACAGTGTTAAAGGAAAGGGCAGAATGCACTGAACATTTTCCTCTAACAAAGAGCTTCTTGATTTTTTACAAGGGGTGTCTAATAAAAATGCCACCTTGGGAGATCTCCATAGCCAAGGCTTCTCAAGCATGGATTTATCCACAGCTTTATTTGAACATCCACTGCAGTTTACAGAACTTCATGGATTAAGATCTAGGAACCTGCCACAGAGAGCCTCTGAATGCCTCTGCCATGCAGACTGTGAAAGCAGATGCTGAGCCTGATGGCCAACTGACAGGCAGAGTGAATGGAATTTTATGTAGTGGGAAATAGTAAGAGCTGCAGAGGACAGGAACTCCACAAGGAGAACAACAGAACAAGAAAATTTGAACACAGGGAACTTCCCAGAGACTCATACTCCAACCAAAGACTATTCAT
>REGO01000381.1:49722-62196 GCA_010120015.1 Rhombomys opimus | reverse complement strand
GAGAACTGATAGACTAAGATCAGAAAGAAGGAGAGGAGGACGTCCCCTATCAGTGGACTTGGGGAGGGGCATGCATGCAGAAAGGGCTGGGGGGAGGGTGGGACTGGGAGGGGAGGGGGGAGGGGCTTATGGAGGGATACAACATGAATAAAGTGTAATTAAAGTTAAAAAAAATGAAAAAAAGAGATGGATTTTATGTAACTTCAGACAGAAGTATATTTAAAGATACATTTTATTTTAAATTGTGTACATATACATGCATAAGTATATATGCACACATATGTATATACACACATATATATATACATATATATGTACATATACAAATCTATATGTATATGTGTATATAAATGTACATGTGACTATAGTGCCCACAAAGCCCTGAAGAAGACTTCTGAATGCAAGCCTCCTTATGTGGAAGCTGGGAACTGAACTCAGGTCCTTTGCAAGAGCAGGGAACACTCTCAACTGCTGTGTTGTCTCTGAAATCCCAGAGACAAGAATTCTTGTTGAGATTTACTTTTTACCTGAAACCAAGAATCAGCTTTTAAAACTGCTATTCTAACTCCTAGCCACAAGATCCACTGTTGTATACATTTTCTTTGAAATATACATACACTCACTCTGTTGGCTGCCAATGCCTTTTGCAATCTGATTCCTGCTAACTTTCCATTCTGAGTCACTCACTACTCCCCTTTCAGACTTTGTACTCAATACAGTCTGAATTATAATGACCCACCATTCCCTGCACATATTAAATCTTATTCACTCCTATTCTTCTGCCGTCTGTCTGGAATTTCTTTTTTTAGTGAGACAAGACAATTTTAAGTTGGTGGTGAGTAGAATGTTGAGATAATTATTCTAAGTAGTAATTTTATTCATAATGCTCTATTTGATAAAATGAAAGAGTATTTTGTTGTTTCAGTTGTTCTCTTGGGGCTTTATTCTTAAACTCAGATCAATTTCCATTTCAAATGAATGAAATAAGCACCCCCAACTTCTTTATTCTCCCAGTCAAATGGTGGACAGATATAAACAACAGGAATAAAAAAAATCCCTATTTTAATTTGAGTTTATAATTATTATGTTAGGGTCTGTGAATCACCAAAGAAAGTCTCCAGACTCAGATGGTATGCAAAAGCAAAGAGGGTTTATTCTACAGAGAATTCCAGCATACTGCTGTCACCACCTTAACAAAATGGCAGCAAAGAAGAAGAAAGGAGGCTCACGGGCTCTATTTATAGATAATCAGAGGAATTACAGGAATGTCTACGTGACGTTTACTTTGATTGGTGTGGAGCTTGCCAAAGGGTCCAGGGCCCATCTGGATTAGAAAGGAACTTAGGGACTTTCCAAAGCGATTACTAACTAAATAACTATATCCGGCCCAAGCCATATTCCAGTGCTGATTGGTTGCCTATTTCATGTTCCTAGAATCTGAAACTGACACTCAAGCCTTGTCAGGAAAAGTTAAAACTAAAGCCTATCATAAAATCAGACTGGAATTAAGCCCTCTCAATTAGAGCATTAGAAGTTACTAAATAATCAAACCCCACTCTTTCAGGAATTAATTTGTTCTTATGTCACAGCATATGTCAGATGTTAATGCTTAGATAAATGCCTCCATAGGGTGATTCGAGGACACTATTCTATTTCATGGCTTGGAATTCTTTCAGTGTCTCAGAGTTTTCTACATTAAGATAGTAGCTAAAGAATTGTGAGCAGAGGCTGTACAAACTCTTCTTCAGAAAGTCCCAGGTCACAGAATCATGTGTGACTCGTGTTATTCCACTGGGGAGACCCAATCACAAGACCAAGTCAGCATTCAAAAGAGATGAGAATTATTCTGAGGACTGTGGATTGTCTTTCAAGGGTTGAACTATGATATCAAACAGAAATCTGGGATGCTACCCATATTTGTTTCAGTTGTTTAGTGGGCTTTCTTTCCAAAGAATTCATTTGTTTGTTTTTTTTTTAAGTATTCTTTGGCAATTTTATATATGCATACAATGCATTTAGATCCTATCTACTCAGTAGATTCCTCTCCAACTCCATTTGAACACACACTCTGATTGCAACCTATCCTCCTGACTTCAAGCATGTTCTCTTTTTTATTATTTTCACCTACTAGTGTTTCTTGTATGGACATAAGTCTAGGACCATTTCCTGGAGGCTGGACATATCATGGATCGAAAAACTAAAGAAAACTGACTGTTTTCTTTCAATATTTTTCTCTTTGTAAGTTCATATAATATACAAGGAATAACTATTTCATATCAATGGATTAATTACAATCAAAAGAAATGATCAGCATGGTAGCTCAAACAATGCAATAATTGATATCTAGACATGATAGCCTCAATGCTCTGCTAAGCAGAGGTACATGAGTGTGATCCCAGTGTTAGGGAGGCAGAGAGGAGAATCCCTGGGGCTTTATGGCCAGCCAGTTTAGCTGAAACTATGGGTCCCAGATTCAAATGAGAGACTGATCTTGTCTAAAAGAATATAGTAGATGTTTCTGAAGAATGGTATCTATTGTTGACCTCAGGTCTCCATATATATTGCTGTTTAAACACAATGTGTACAATGTACCCCACAATCCACCCCCCCACACACAGACACACACACACACACACACACACACACACAGACAGTGTTAGAGGGCAGGTTCTTTTCCAGGATACAAAACAGACCCCATTCAAAGCCAGCCAACATATCCTCCAGGCACTGATAAGGGGTCAATTATGGCCCTATAGCTCATTTTCTGCCAATGAGTGTCACAGCGGAGATTTTCTATTAACTTTTGAAAATGAAGTGTATTCATTTTTATTACTGATCTTTAGGCTGCAGAAACACAATGGAACTGTTGTTGTTGTTCTTTTTTTTTTTTTTCCTAAAAGATTTTGTCTGAAATAACACAAGGAAAATTTTACCTAAAAGTAAATTTAACATTACAGGTTTAGACTCTGTTGAAATATGTCTTGAGTATCTTGATGAATTGAATCTGAAATCTACTATTTATTTTCTTTATACTTATTGTTAAGATACTTTTATTTCCACTATAATCTTGTTAGTGATTATTTTTTCTTTCTTTACCTATAAAAAGAAATAGAAAATTTTCTGAAAGACACACACATCAAATAACTATTGTAAAGTGTTAGTCAGACTATTGTCACCTGACAAATGCACTGGTTAATAAATTTTAGAAGAAGGAAGGTTTTTACTTCATGGTATCAGAGGATTTATGCCATCTTTATTTTGTTCCAAGTCTTTCAGACCTCGAGTGAAGGTAGGATTCCTGGAGGAGTCCATTTACCTTCTGGAAAGGAGAAAAAAATATAAAGGAATGGGGCTGGGTCTACATAGTCTCTCAAAGGACCTACCCCTATTGAACTACCTCTTTTTCAATGGACTTCTACAATCTTTCATAAAGTAACAGGTTAGTATATTAGTATTCAAAACATTGGTCAAAGTTAATTAAGCCAATGAATAGGTTATAGTAGTTCTAGCTTACAGTCTAAAAAATAAATGGTAAAACCAAACAGCTGACACAAAAAGTTCAAAAAATAAAAATAAAAAAAAAGCCATTGCAAACAAGATTGTTCTTAGTCTCTTCTTTACTAGGAGGTATCCTTCTTAACAACCATACTAAACCACAATAAAAACAACAACAAAAAAAATCATGTAAGAAAAGGGTGTTCATGACAGGAGTAAAGGAGTGATTTAAGATATTATTTTCAGATATCAAAAAAATAGAGTTGGATAATACCTAAATATCTATCACCTTATTCAAATTTTAACAAGGAAATTACTATCATTTGTGAAAAATCTAATGATATGTATTATTTATGTGTATACATATACATGAAAGCATATACATGTAAAGGCAAAGAAAAAATAATTTCTGTATCAGTCATTGATGTATAAGCCAAGGGCTGGCAAGTTGCTCATTGGGTAAACAGGCCTGTGTCCAAGGAGAGATGTGAATTCAATCTCTTGAACCTACATGGTGGGAAGTTAGAACCCATTCTTGAATATTGTCCTCCGACATCTGCAATCGTACCACAGCTTGCCTGAATACACACATGCACAGGTGAATATTTGCACACATGCACATACACAGAAAGAGAATATATAAATGATATTTTAAAATAAGAAATAAACACAAGCCAATTTACCAGAATCTTTGTAAGTAAAATGTGCTATGAATTAGCTTAATTGACAGGTATGAACATATTTTATAAGTACATGATGTTAAATATAGGGCAATTATTATTACCATGGAAATGATTATGCAAAGTAATTAATTGTCATCAAAATTCAAGCAGAATGATCATAATGGAATCTTAGACTATAACAGTTATGGATTTGGGTAAAACATAAAGGAGTAACATCCAAATTATTTTAAAACGAAACTAGATGTAGTATATTCTAATAACACATTCAAAGTTTAGCTCAGCCTATAAAATACAATCTCCGAAGTATTTTCTTGTAGACACTGACAATTTAAGTGTGAATATATAATTACATTATTAGCATTATAATGTCTTCAAAATTTTAAAGCGAGCATTATGCAAAAGACTCAAAACATGATATATACTATGCAAAAGAATAGCACTGCTGGGTAACTCCAGCTCCAGAGAACCCATACCCTCTTCTCAACTCCAGGGACAACTGCATACATGTGCACATAATCTACAAAGAGATACAGACACATGCACATTAAAATGCAATGAGAAAATGACACTGATTGTAGTTACATGAATATATTTTCACAACAAAGTGGCTGACTGCACCATGGGAAATCTGCTTGTGTGAAATTAATATAATATGTGGGATTGCACTCATCTCTGCTCAGTTTAGGTGTAGAGTTTCTTTAATTTCAATTTTTATGTGAAAGGTAATATTAAAGGTGGTTGGGATGCTGCCTGCAAAACTGTCTGTTTTTTTGTTTGTTTTGTTTTGTTTTGTTTTGTTTTTCACCAGGTACTTAAATAGCACAAATACTTTTTAGAGCAATTGTAAAATATGCTCTATATGAAAGATCAAAAACCATTAGTCAAACCCAAATAAAAGTTAGTGGCTTAACTTTCCTTCATTTGGAAATTAAGTGTAAGCATTTAAACACACACACACACTATAAAAATATATGGTTTATAGTATTTTTCATCCATTCATTTTTTTCTGAATGACAGAATATTGCCTTACTTTGTTTAAGAGCTGTCTTTAAACTTTCTTTACAACATATTTCATAAACTATTGCAGTGGATAACAATGTCAAAAACCATTCCTTAATTAAAAGAGGTCTCATTGGGTAAAACAGTTATCACACAAGCATAAGGACATGGGCTCAAATAATAAGATCCCACCAAAAACCAGACACTATGGCATGTGTCTTTAATCATATTTCTTTCAAGATTTTCCTCTCATTTCCACATGTTCTGGAGCACATTAACATACAAATGAATATGAACAATCATATGTATGCACACCTAGATACACACACACAAACACACACTCACACATATACAGAAAAACAATCAGGAAAACAATCCAAGAACAGTTGTGAATAGAAACACAAAAGTGTGAGGAAAATAATGAAATTGAAGGGTGTAGTTTTGGTTTAGGAAGCTCCTAGCATGAAACCTTTTTTCATTTTTTTTTTTTTTTTTAAGAAATACAAAGCTGCTCCAGTTTCAGCCAAGTTCTTAAGATTCCTAATGCCTAGGTTAGATCCTCTTCAGAAAACAGACCTATCATCTACTTCAATACCCTGCTAAGTCTGTTTTCTAAAGAAGATATAACCAAATTTTGGACAAAATGCAGGGAATCTTATGGAAGAAGAGAAGAGGGGATAGGAGCTCCACAAGGAGATGAACAGAGCCAACAAATAGGGGCCCCTGGGTGCCTGTCGAGACTGATGCACCAGCCAAGGACCAGGGATGAAGAGTACCTAGACCCCCTGCTCAGATGTAGCTGATAGGCACCTCAGTCTTTATGTGGATACCCTAGTAAAGGGATCAGGGTTGTCTTTTTCATGGGCTCTGTTGCCTGATTGCTCTTGATCACTTCCCCCTAGTAGTGGTGGCGGGAGGAGTAGGGCACATTGCCAGGTCAGAGAGGAAGATGATTCAGGCAGTCCTGAAGAGACTTGATAGGCTGGGGTCAGAGGGCAGGGGAGGAGGGCACCCCTTTTCTGAGAAATAGAAGGAGGAATGTAGGGACTAAGAGGGAGGGAGGGTGGGACCGGAAGGAGCCGAGGGAAGGGGTACAATCGAGATGTAAAGTGAATAAATTATAAAAAAATAAATTTAGATTAAAAAAATTAAGAAAAAGAAAAGAAAAGAAAGGAAAAGAAAAGATAAGGAAAAAAGGAAAAGAAAAGACAAGAAGAAAAGAGACCTAGAAAAGCCTTTGGTCCTCATTTCTACCACATGTTTTTGTGTTGCTGTGTTGCACCTTAAATAAGACCTCTATAGTGTTTTGAATGACAAATGCCCCCTACAGGCTCACATATATAAACGACCCTTGCTACTTGTTGGGTGTTAAGGAACATTTAGGAGTTGGAGCCTTGTTAGAGGAACAATGTCTCTAGTGGCAGGATTTGATGGTTTAGAGTCTTGCCCAGCTTCCTGTTCTCCTTTTACTTCTTGTGTATGAATTTAGAAGTGACCAACCAGCTTTCTACTCTGCTGCTATCTCTAGTCTTGCCTGCTGCCATAGATTTCTCTCCATGATGAACTTTATCCCTCTGGAAACATAACCAAAATAATCCCTTTCTTCCATAAGTTGTTTTTGGTATTGCTATTTTATCACAGCAATGAAATAATAACGAATACAGCCCACAGTCCCTCTCATCTCCTACATTTTCCCTGAATTTGTGGGCTTTCATCTTCCTCAAGTTGAAGTATGGAACTACAGCAGAGGGCATGAAGGAGTGCTACTTACTAGATTGCACTCCTGGCTTGCTCTCTTTCTTGTACAACCCAAGATCACCTGCCCAGGGGTAGGAAGCACCAGCCCACTATGGGCTGAACCTCCTCCACATCCATCATAAATTAAGGATTTGTTCATATTCTAATATTATGGAAACAAGTCCTCAGCAGGGATTCCTTTTTCTCAGATATGCTGAGGTTTGTGTCAAGTTGTCAAAAACTGACAAGTAGGTAAGGACTCATCCAAGTTACTGCTCTTACGAAAACAGTTTTGGATGATTGTTGATAAGCTAGCAAGTTTGTTCCCAGCACTCCTATGATGAGGTTAGCTGTGAAGACAGAAGGCTCTGGCACTAATAAAAATATTTCTGAAGAATAAACCTACCTACACACTTGTAAAATGGAAATGAAAATATTTGAGCAAAAGTCTGCATAAGAGAGATATGAAAAATGTACATGTACTTTTGAAAGAGCATAGAAATAACACAACAAAAGTTGTATCTTACAGATATAAAATGTTTTAATGAAAATATTTTTAATATAGTCAGGTAAGTTTTACAAAGTATTTCCCTTTGAAATTGCAATGGAATGTTGGTTATAACCTCATCAAATATCTATTTCAGTTGCAGAACACAATACATTTGGGTATAGCTTAATGGTTTGCGTATTAATTTTTTCATTTCCATCTAATGAGCAGAAAAATACTTTAATATGAGTGATGTTATGCCTGTCGTTTTCTTTCTCAACTTAGCTCCTCGGATTTATAGATAGTGTCATTAAACTGTTGTTCGAATTTGGGGAGGAAAACATTATGTTGAAGAGGAAGTAACATTCTCAAGACAGTTAATGTGCATTTTTATTTTTATTGTTCGATCAATTAGTTTAGAAGGTTACTGGATAATACAGTAAAATTTTGATGGATATACATAGTCAATATCTCAGCACTTCAGGAGGTGAAACAAATTTCTATAACAACAATTATAATAAATTCACTGGTAAGGAAAAAAGGAGTGAGTTCAATGGAGATGTCCCACTGGGCTTCAGAGGTATGAAATTACAGGCATGGAAAGGGCACTGCAAGCTGTTTATAGGACGACCAAAATGTGGCTTGATTTGCTTCCTTTCTATACACATTTCAAGTCTGTAACTTCATTTGTGTTCTACAAAAGCAAACCTTTTTTTGTTGTTTTGATTGTTGGTTTATTTGTTTGTGCTTGTTAGGCAAACATTCCACCGCTGAGCTAACTCAGCCCAAAGTAATCCTTTTATGGGAGGATTCTGTCAGGTGTTAGAATGATTGTACCTCCTCTGACTAAAGACTCTGCCTGGGTACCTACAATAAACACAGTCAACAGATTTTGACAATCCCTAAACAGCTCATGTACCAGTGTCCTCTTATGAACTAGACTTTTAAATTGAGTTCTGATGCTCTCACTGATAAATCATCTTTTAAAAATCTGAGTAAAATTTGAGCTATAAATTTGTGGAATTGATGGCTGGTTTTTCTATCTATACTTAAATATTTAAATTACCCTCCCTTACTGTAAGCGAAATCTAACATAATTAGATTTCTCATTGCATCAATATTAAAATGTCATGAATACTTCATGAAGCATTTATCTATTCCCCAACTTTTCAATATTCAATAGGAACTTTTCAATATTCAAGAGGAACTAACAGAACCTACATTACCAAATTGCAGCGCCAATGTGAAGATGCTATAAGGTGAAAATACAGCTCAGCTAGTTGAGTACTTGCCTAGTGTGCTCAAAGCACTGAGTTCCTACCTCAGTACTGCTTAATCCAGGCTTGGTGGTGTGTACCAGCAAGCCCAGTGCTTGGCAGTTGGAGCCTGGAAGATCTAGTGTTCAAAGTGATCCACAGCTCTCAAAACTAGCAGGGGCTGTATAACACCATATTTCATAAAAGAAAAGAAAAGAAAGGAAAAGGCAGGTAGGATGAAAGGAATGAAAGGGTAGGAAGAAATAAAAAACAAAGGACAGAAACAAAATTTGCTGAAGAAAAGAATGCATATTAAATAAAGCAGTGCGACCTGGCGGGTAACAACTCCTCTGGGCATTGCATATCAGACATTTACATTATGATTCATAATAATAACAAAATAACAGCTATAAAGTAGCAACAAAATAATTTCATGATTGACCATCACCACAATATAAGGAACTCTGTTAAAGAATGACAGCATTAGAAAGGTTAAGAACCCATGTATTAAAAACACATTGTAAATTAAACACTGAGGCAAAGGTTTTATAAGCAATAATCACTGTTTTTAGTAAAGTCAACAAAAAGAGAATACCCTAAGCACACCTATAAAGTACTTTTCAGTTGTTGGCCACTGAAAAAAAAAAGAATAGAAAATGAGAAGACTGAAAAGTCAAAAATGCCCAGACAACCACAGCTAAACAGAGAAGTTGAGTCTTGGCTTCAAGATACCTCATTAAATTAAAGTATATATTCACAACCGAAAGAGATGCAGACCTGGAACACTTCTAAAATGCAGAGCTGGAATAGTTCTCAAATGTAAATCTGGAGCAGTTCTCTCCAGCCTCAAGTACTTCAGATAAAGGGGCATCAACATGATCTCACAATCTTGTTAGATAAATAGAATAGATGGCTATAAAGATCCCACCACAGGATCAGGTGAAGTTTAATAGTACATGTAGAGTCTCAACTCATTTTCAGACCTATGTAGCATTTATTTATCAACACTGTTTTATAATGCATTTGAATTGAGAGAATCCAATAGTTTTCATTCAGCCTTGCATGGATTAAGCTATTAATACATGTGTCTGTCACACACACATGCCCTCTCACAAATATTCAAACACATTTCAGTACTACTCTCTCTAAATGATCTCTCTCAAGATCATGAAAGACTAATACCTTTTATTTGTAAATAGATCTTAAATTGTTCATGCCATAAATAAAGCCAAAGATGAGGATATTATGGAAGTAGCATCAGGTCCCTAGTAGGGGGGAAGCAACTATGAGCCTGAAGGTCGCCCAGGGCATTGGAAACAGTCATTTACTTTTGATGGAGCTGGGCATACAACATGGCTGTTTGCTTCAGAGTGACTGACTTAGTTAACTTTTGACTAGTGTGCTGATTAATGCATATGTTCATAAAATTTTCTCTGTGCATTAAAGCACATAGTGCAAAGTTAATTTCCAAAAGTTGCTGTGGCCTGCTCTTCCCAACTTTTCTGAATGCCACTGATTTTTTTTTTCTTAACTTTCTCTGCCTGACCATGCCAGTGCTATTTTTGAATATTCCATGCTTTAAAAATTCATAAACATCATCTGGAACAAGACACAGGAATGACACTACAGACTTCTAATAGATAATACTGCTTGGATTGTTCCTTTAGCTTTACCAGGAAAGTATATATTTTTTCCTTTTTGTCTGGCACCATTGGCATACAAATCCATAATAAATGACTATATTCATGGTTATTAACTGATTTTGTAACATCCAACATCTTTGCTCCTGTCATAATTTAAACTCAACTCATTTTAAAATAAAAGTTTTGCTGAGTATATTGTAGGTAAACTATGCCACAGGAAAGGATGCAGCCAGGGCTCTTGGCTGGGTAGGATGTTGTTTATGACGTTTTTTAATTGGATTGTTGGGAAGTCTTTTGTATTCAGAGTCTGTTATAGGTTACAAAACAAATGCCATTGTCATTTACTCAGGTTGGAACGTATCAGAAACAAGTCTGGCTCCTGCTCTATGCCTTATTTATATTAGAGAACCAGGAGCTGAAGATAAATATTACTCATTTACTCACACTGAGTATGTCATTTTTGTTTTTTGACTTGTTTGTTTTTCTCATTTGTACTCTTGCTGTTGTTTTAGAATGAACTAGCAAATAGCAAGGCTGGGATTTCACTCCTGGATTCGATTTTCTTATTTAAATGGATGTAATTCCAGAATTTTATTCACATAGACATATCGGATGAACTAGCTCTAAAATTATCAAAAACATGATCCAATTTCGTAGGCAACTCAAGTATTTGCCTGAATTGATTTGGTGTTCTAGAACTTTGTTTTCCAGAGGCCCGGAGCCCTGGGAGGTTTAGACTTTCACACAGACAGCTATGGCACAATATACAGACTGTGGTTGAAAATATTACTCATTTACACAAATAAGCAGCAGTTATGGAGGGTCACATTCCATTCAGTATGGGATATAACTAAATTTAAAATCTTCAGGAAAATGTTCATTGTAAAAATGGTCTTGTCTTGAGGTAGATTATTTTTTTTTCCTATGGTGCTTAAGTGTATGTGATGGTTAACTTTCATCATCAATTTGACTGTAATTAGTACCATCTAGCAGATACACAACCAAGGGTGTCTGTTATATTATTTCCAGAGATGTCTAACCAAGGGATGGTAACTTACCTTGAACATTTGGTACACCAGCCCATGACCTGGGATTCCAGACTGAATAAAAAGAGAAGACAGCAAAGTCCCAGAGCATAACATCTGCCTCTCTGTTTCCTGTCTCAGTCAATGTGAGCAGCTACCTCACATACACAATGCTAGTATCTCCCTGTCATGAGTAACCAACAAAGCCATGAACTCTTCTCTCCGTTATGTCACAGCAACAACAACAACAAAAAGTAATTAATAGACTGAGGAAGTGAGTAGGCATCCAAACATCTAAAGCTTCTAATTCTTTCACTGGCTCAAAGTCTTTCATATACAGAACTAATCATATCAGTGTTCTCTTCTTCTTTTCCAAGATGCCTATTTTTACTGCCCACAGAGCACATATCATTCACATATATGTGAATGATAATATACCCAGCCATGCAATGCATCCTGCCAACGTGTGAACAGTTTTCAAGAGCTGTTGTTCAATTACTTCTGCACTCATTCAGGTAGAGCAATGATACAGAAATGTCTGAGAGCTCACATATTGTACTGAGAAGAGTCAGAGAGAACTATCTAGCAAGGGCAGATTCTTTTGAAACTTCAAAGTCTGCACCCAGTGACAAACTTTTTAAACCAGGGCCACACCTCCTAATTCTCACCAAACAATCACCAACTGGGGACCAAATATTCAAATATGTTAGAGTTATAGGGAGCCTCTCATTCAAGCCACCGTAATAATCTGTGATGGCTAAAGAAACTCCATTTCATTTAAGGCAACCATTTAGGTACCTAGTAGCTATTAGTCTCTGACTCAAGTGCCAAGAAAATAAGTTCTCTACAAATTTGACTTTGTGATACCTACCATAAATGTACAGCTGTGGCCATCTTATTGTTATGATTTGAATAACTGCTGATTCTGGCTTCTGTAAGTTGCTTATGCAGACATTCAAGGACTAATTTTACATTGTCATGACCATCAAACTTGTCAGAGAACCCCACCTCTTGTTTTTTGTTTTGTTTTGTTCTTTTGTTTGTTTTTTTTTCTTTTATTTATTTATTTATTTATTTATTTATTTATTTTTAATTTTTATTTTTATCAGTTACATTTTATTAATTCTGTATCCCAGCCGTGCCCCGAAC
>REGO01000381.1:15679-49671 GCA_010120015.1 Rhombomys opimus | reverse complement strand
TGTTTTTTGTTTTGTTTTGTTCTTTTGTTTGTTTGTGTTGTATTTAAAAGTCTTTCCTTTGATACTTCCCTGGCTGCATGTTTCTGGTTTGAAGTACATTCTGTGGCCCATCTACCAGTTTCAATATATATGCTTGATTATAATCTAAATTGTTCCAGGGTCTGTTCCCTGTGGTCTTGAATTCCACAACAAATCAATTCCACAACAATACAAAGCAAGCCAGTAATATCACAACAACAACTACAATAACAACAAAAATGGAACAATAGCATGGATAAGTGTCTGTGCCTCTTGGATATACTTTCAGAGAGTCATTATAAAGGAAAATCATGAGCTCAGTGGTTAAGATAATTTGTTTCTCTTCCAGAGGACCTGAGTTCAGTTTCCATCTCTGACTTCATGTGTTTCACAACCATGTATAACTCCAGTCCCAGGAAATCCAATGCATTCTCCTGGCACACACACACACACACACACACACACACACACACACAACTACGTTTTATTTATATAAAACTATGCTGATCCAAAGAAAACCAAAGCATGTTTAATGTAAGAAGACAAAAGAAGAAAAATTAAACTTCTAGTTTGTATGAAAACTGATGTGAACTCCAAGGAAGTTAATGAGACAAGAGTAACAATGGATTTTCATAATGCATCCTGTAGACCCTAGCTATGCTCCTTCCTTCCTGGGCGAAGAGATTGTGTCAACCCAAAGACTGTAGTTGGAGAAAGGGGGCTTAAAAAATGGGGGTTCTAAAAACACTATTCAAAGCTTTGATTCAATTATGAAATTGTCTAAGATGAAAAAAGAGAAGCCAAAATAACAACAGAAGGCAGCATCTGAATGGCAAACTTTTCCATTGGTGTATCCCCAATGCTGTCAGAGCTTGTTTACTTAGGACACATGCCAAACTCCAAAATTTTCCTTTTTATTGGTATCCTCCCTCCAAATTAAAAAAAAGGGGGGGGGAGGGATTTCCTCACCATGGGTTGGGAATAAAAATGTAATGAACACAGAATTAATCCATAGATGCATGTAAATTCTGTTTCTAAATGTGCCCATCCTCCAAGATGCTAACTATGCTCCAGTTGCACATCTGGGTAGAGTTCTTACAATGGATCTATTCAGTTGGTGAATTAGACAAGTCTCAAGTTGAGTATACACACATCTCTAGGAGAAATTATGAAGAATCTATTGTCATCAAGACTTTCAGGAAGAAATACCAGAAAAACCCAGGATACAGCTTTAAGATTCCTGGGAATAGATCCATGAACACAGGAATGAATTCATCAACTGCTGCACATGGAAGTAATCCTAGGGTAAGCAGGGATAAGGGGCTTCATTAAACATGTCATCAAGTAGCTTTGTGATGTTTGAGGGAGCAGAGAATGTTTAAAAAAGGAAAAACAAAGAGCAGAATGAGATACATACCAGTTACAAATAACTGCTCTCTCTCTTACTTCCTCTCTCTCTGTGTGTATATGTGTGTGTCTGTACATATTTTCACACTTACACATCTGTGTGCATATATGTGTTCTCATGTGGGTGCATGTACGTAAGGCCAGTGGTCAGCCTTGGTTTTTTGTGTTTTTGTTTGTTTGTTTGTTTTTGTGACACAGGCAATGCTCATCTTATTTTTGCAGTCAAAATCTCCAGTGACTCCAAACATTTTGCCTGTTTCCATTCCTCCAGGGTTGGAATTGCGAGCTTATGACGGAACACTAGAGGATTTTTGCAAGGATGCTAGATCCCAAGAAAGCACAGTTAAACACTTACTGATCTATCTCCCGAGACTTAGTTGCTGTGAACTTCCTATCTTCCTTGATTGCCATTTAATCAATATTTATAGAGACCTGTTTTAATAAACACTGTACAAGTGACTGCAAAGCGAAAAGCCACATCACCTCCAATCCCAGAAATCTATTCAGGAAGACAGTTTGCATGCTAATGAAAACTCTTAGAAGTGTGATTCTTCAGTCATCATTTTTCAATGCTATTTTGGAAGAAGTGCTTCTTGGGTCCAAATCTATGCTTAATTAACTATTTTCCTAAGATCTGCTACTTTCTATGATGTTTTCCTCACATTAATTGTAGGCACAGAAGAAGCTCATGCGTCAACAATGTGAGTTTTCAAACACTGTAAGGTCCTCTTCCTTAGGCTTTTTGATTTAGCGAATAAGGAATAATTTAGCCAAGTTGGAAAGAACAGAGGTTTTGTAATTTTTAAAGCTTCAAAACAGTTGTTTAAACAAAACAGTGAAATACCTTGGTCAAATCAAAATGGAATAAATGATGTTAAAATTGGATGGCTTTCAAGGTGCTGAAAGATGCTCTCTGGGTGTGAACAATGCAACATAACCAACCTTCCATGTAAAATGTGCCTACTGGTACTATACTGGTACATCTGGTACAGGGTTAAAAAAATGCTCCGTTTGTCTTTCTGCTTCTGGGACAGCTCACTCAGGATGATCCTTTCTAGGTCCCACCATTTACCTACAAATTTCATGATTTCCTTACTTTTCATTGCGGAGTAATACTCCATTGTGTAGATCTACCACAATTTCTGTATCCATTCTTCAGTTGAGGGGCATCTGGGCTGTTTCCAGTTTCTGGCTATTACAAATAAAGCTGCTACAAACATGGTTGAGCAAATGTCCTTATTGTGTACTTGAGCCTCTTTTGGATGTATGCCTAGGAGCTGTATGGCTGGGTCTTGAGGAAGCACTATTCCTAGTTGTCTGAGAAAGCGCCAGATTACTTTCCAGAGTGGTTGTAAAAGTTTACATTCCCACCAGCAGTGGAGGAGGGTTCCCCTTTCTCTACAACTCCTCCTGCATGTGTTGTCACTTGAGTTTTTCATCTTGGCCATTCTGATGGGTGTAAGGTAAAATCTCAGGGTCGTTTTGATTTGCATCTTCCATAGACATAACATAGTATACACCTACTAAAAACTGTCCATCTAAAGAAACTAATCAAGAGAGAGGACCCTGACTAAAATGCTCAATCCCCATCCTGAAAGGCAAAGAGGCTGGACATCAGAAGATGAAGAAAACAGGAAACAACCTAGGAACCTGCCACAGAGGGCCTCTGAAAGCCTCTGCCCTGCAGACAACCAAAGCAGACTCTGACACTTATGGCCAACTGTTGGGCAGAGTGCATGGAATCTTATGTAAGAAGTAGGAAATTGTAAGAGCTGGAGAGGACAGTAACCACACAAGGAGAGCAACAGAACCAGAAAATTTGAACACAGGGAACTTCCCAGAGACTCATACTCCAACCAAGGACTATTCATGGAGATAACCTAGAACCCCTGCACAGATGTAGCACATGATAGTTCAGTGTCTAAGTGGGTTACATAGTAAAGGGAAGAGGGACTGCCTCTGACATAATCTGATTGACCTGCTCTTTGATCACCTCCCCCTGAGGGAGGAGCAGCCTTACCAGGCCACAGAAGATGACAATGCAGCCACTCCTAATGAGATCTGATAGACTAAGATGAGAAGGAAGGAGAGGAGGACCTCCCCTATCAGTGGACTTGGGGAGGGGCATGTGTGAAGAAGGGAAAGGGAGGGTGGGATTGGGAGGGGAGGAAGGAGGGACTTACAGGGTGGTACAAGCTGAATAAAGTGTAATTAATAAAAAAATTAAAAAATTAAAAAATAAAATAAAAATAAACAAGATCATAAAAAAATGAACAAGGACAAAAAAAAATGCTCTGTGATTGGATCTGAGGCCTGCTCAATAGGAGAATTCATATTTGTTATTCTAATCCTCGTAAAAACCCTGTGGCTGGGAAGATCCTGATGGGGAAGCTACCATTATTTTGTTAAATTCACATATGTAGACAAAACCACCCTTTGAATAATTGTGTTAATACCTAGCTTAGTATTGATATCAACAACGTTGGAAGTTTCTTATAGTGAGATGGGGAATAAAAAAGCAAAGAGAACCATAGTTCTTCAAAATTTTGGAAATAATTGACTTTTGAATGCTCAGGCCTTAATGGAGCATGGATATCACCCACTCCAAAGTTCACTGAACATCCCAGGATATGTGAGAAATTGAAGGGCTCAAGAAAGAGCTATGTTGTTTTGGGATACTGCTCAATAGCTACACAATACGAACTTGTCTTCATTCAGATTCTGGGAGAAAAGGAGCTCATGAGGCCCCACCTGTCCCTGATGCTTCAGTGGTTAGGGGCGCCTGATGATCTGAGTTGGTGCTCTGAGCTTCACATGGTTGGAGAAACTCACTCATGCAATTCTGTCTTCTATACACTTGTGTACCCATGCACACAAGCACATTCTCACACACAAAAATTACTAAGTATAAGAAAACATGTAAAGGAAAAAAGTGAATTAGAATGGTGCTCATTAGTATGTTTTAATTATTACTCATGTTACTCTAGTGCTAATAACCAATCAGACTACATTCTCACATTAATTCAAAACATGAAACATCAACAATGTAAAAATCAAAGCTTCAAAATCTGCTTAGTGTATATATTAAAAAGGACCAAAAAATTTTTATACCTTGCCTTCAAGTCTTTAAAGTATTATAACTAGTAAGTAGCTTCAGAAGATATAGTATTAATATATAACATTCAATTACTGTCCTACAAAGATAACATCAGTGCAGTTAATATTCTTATATATTAGAAAGGCAATGGACTTGAAAAATTTTCTTTTATAATTTTTTCTTGGTTATTAAAAATAGATTCTTTCTCCTACAATATGTCTTCATTACTGTTATCCCCCACCAGGCCAACCCCTCTATTCTCATCATTTCTGGATCCATTCTGATACTATAAAAAATAAAAATAAACAGGCTTCTAAAGCTGTACAAGCCTGACAAATGCAACCCAACATAAAGAAAAGAGCCCCCAAAGCAGGCACAAAAATTGGAGACCCTTGATTGGAGTACCATGCATGGAGATAACCTCGAGCCCCTGCAAAGATGTAGCCCATGGCAGATCAGTCTCCAAGTAAGAGGAACAGGGACTGCTTCTAACATGAACTCAGTGGCTGGTTCTTTGATCACTTCCCCCTGGGTGTGGGGGCAGTCTTACCAGGCCACAGAGGAAGACAATGCAGACAGTCCTGATGATACAAGATAGAGTAGGGCCAGAGGGAAGGGGAGGAGAAACTCCCCTATCAGTGGACTGGGGGAGGGGCATGGAAGGAGAAGAGGGAGGAAGGACAGAACTGGATGAGGGAAGGGGCTACAACTGAGATACAAAGTGAATACTGTAGTAAATAAAAAATTTAAAAATAATTAAAAAATTGGAGACCTACTAATTTACACACACAGGAGTCCCATGTAAATAATAACCTGAAAGCTATAACAAATATAGAAAGAAACTAGGGCAGACCCCCTATATATGCTGCTTCAGCTTCTATAAGTTCATGACCCTTGCTCAGCTGATTCTGAAGTCCTTGCTCTCCAGAGAGCATTCATCCTCTCTAGCTCTTACACTGTTTCCACATCTTCCTTTGGGTTCCCTGAGCTCTGAGGCTTGAAGAAAGGAGAGTTGATGGAGATATCCAATTTAGAGTTGTGTATTCCAGGTTGTCTCTCTCTCTTTCTCTCTCTCTCTCTCTCTGTGGTTTGTTTGGGTATTTCCATAGGATCTCCTTGACCAACAAGTGAATTGAATGTAACACAGTCCTGCTATTGGATGCCTCTTTGTTGACAAGAGATTGCCAGATGAGACTCAGTCACTTCCGTATCAGGAAACTTCATTAGAATCACCCTCATATATTTTAGGGAGTTTCTACTATAGTAGGTTTTTATACCTTCATACAAATGTCCCTCAATTCTAGACGGCTCTCTCAGCCTTCTGTCTTCAACCGTATCTCTCTTTCCTCTTTCAATCTGATCTTCAGATTCACATTCCAACCCACCCCCAGTCCTCAAATAAAAATCTTCCTCTTTCAGTAAAAGCCATGTGTTCCCCTTAAGTTCCTTCCTATATACCAGTGATTCTCCATCTTCCTAAGGCTGTTACCCTTTAATACAGTTCCATATGTTGTGGAACTGTATGTTCCCTCAGTCATAAAATTATTTGTATTGCTACTTCATGACTGTAATTTTGCTACTGTTATGGATTATAATGTAAACATCTGTTTTTTTATGATCTTTTTTTATGAAAGTGTCATTCAGTCATCAAAGGGTTCGTAAACCATGGGTTGAGAACCACTGTTCTGTAGCTAATCTATCAGGGTCTACAGATTCTAGTTTGGTTGTCATTTCTTTAATATTATGAATATTAATAGCTAATATTCATAAATAAGTCAATTATTACTATATTTATCTTTCTGGGTCTATGTTGCCTCACTCACGATTTTCTCTAGTTCCATCCATTTAGCTGCACATTTCAAGATTCCATCTTTTTAAACAGCTGAGTAATACTCTATTTGTGTCACTGTACCACATTGTTTTTCATCCAAACTCCTGTTGGGGAACATTTAAGTTGTTTCTAATTTTTTGTTATTGCAAATAAAGCAACAATGAACGTGTTTGAGCAAGTGTCCTTGTGCCAGGATGGAGAGTCCTTTAGGTATATTTCCAAGAGTGGTATAGTTAGATCTTGAGGTAGAGCAATTCCCATGTTTCTGAAAAACCGCCATATTGATTTCCATAGTGCCGGTACAAGCTTTCTCTCTGCCCATGTGCCTTATATTCCTGTTGCCTAGACCTTTATAGGCCTGTACTCTTATCAAAATTGAGCCAAAGCAATCCTTTCATTGTTTTCATGCTTTAGTCAGGTCACTTGTCTTACAAACTTGAAAAATGACTAATACAAATAGCCATGACAAATATGAAGAAAAATATAAACATTGGAGAACATAAATATAAACATAATATAAACAAAACATAAACATTGGAGACTTTTGAATAGTAATTCACAAAATGCAAATGCAGTGTTAGTCTAAATCATAAATACATCAATCAATAAAACAGAAAACACAGAAATAGACTTAAATAAATATACAAAACAAATACAATCAGCTAAACTATTTTTACGCCATGAAAAGAGAAATTTAATAAAGGGTAGGCTCATTAACAAATTGAATCAGAAAAATTGGAAGCCTGTAGCCCATAGCAATGAACTCAGAAATAGACAGAACGTGTACCTTAATAAAATAATTTAAATACCCATTGTAAACCTACACATGAGATCCAAAGCAAGAAAAATTTTAGAGGACAATAAAGATCTATGTCAGTTTTAGTTTTGTGATAATTTTATTAAAATAGCAAGATTCTGTCAAGGTCTCTACAATACATATCATATATTATCTTGTTTCAGTGTCTTTGTAATGTCCCAGATAAACCATATTCTAGAATGAATTGGAATACTAATAGTTACAACTCTCAAACATAAAATAATTTCTTTAAACAAAAATTTTTTACAGAAAAGCTTACCATCATGTAACTATACTATTTTTTATGCATAATAATTAATAAAAATAGTTTCAAGGATAAAAACATTACAAAACTTGACAGCTAATAAAACCTAGAAGGTTCTTTTACTTTTTTACATATACAACTCTCATGGTGTAATGGTTAAAGCCCCAGGACATGGTGACTCTGAGTGCAGTCCCCAATAGAATAAGGAAGTGTGCAATTGTTACAGAGGTTGATGAGTGCTTTCGAAGACTAAGGTTTTTAGTATTTCTAAGACAGACCACCACAGGAAAAACGTTGAACAGACAGCGAAATTTGTAAATCTTCAGAGGATTCTCCTAAAATATCCCACAGAGTGAGTCCTCATGATGAGGTGTGTGAGAAGACACAAATCACTGTTGAGAGGACCAAGGAAAGAATGGAGGTATTAGGATTATGTGGTGGAGTTATATGGACCACCATGCGATTGGTTACATGTGGGAGGTTTTATGAGGGGAAAAAGGGGCAAGGGGGGATCGTAACCATCTCTGGGCAAGGTGGAGAGAGTAAGAGGAGGAGGAGGAGCGACTTTTCTTCTAAGGTGACCGAGAGCTTGAGCAGGTGGGTGCAGGTGGTCCGCAGGTGGCCTCACAGTTCTCTTGGGACTGGCAAGAGAGATGCACGCTTATGGAGCCCCAAAAGAAGGGCATACCTGCCCTGCACACAAGGCTGGTAGCAGTTCCTATTGCCCACAGCAAAAACAGAAAGTCAAAGATTATGGGACATCGGTGGCTGCTGCCAGTGCTATCAAGTTTATATCTGATAGTGACTCTTGAAGTCCAAACATAAAAGGACAAAACTGTTTGCTAATGACCAAACTTCACATTAAGGACACTCTAGGCCAGTTAAAATGTTAAAAAAGCTAACATTCAAGTTGGCTAAAATCTAGTGTCTGACACTATTGTAAATGGCTCAAGAGTGCCATCAAGATATTTGATCTGACTTCAGTTTCTGGAACATCCCCAGTCCCCATCCTCCTCCCCCATCAAGAACAGGAAAACACATACTTCAGTTCCCATGTTATGTTCATTAAGGCAGAAAAAGATATTGAACAGTAACCTTATTGTCAGAAAAGCAAAAAAAAAAAAAATCTAAACAATAAAAAATACCCTCCTTAGCCTTAATGAAATCATATTAGATATTAATAACAGAGATATTCCTGGAAAGTTTCTCAACATCTGAAAGGAACATATTGTTCTATTACTCATGAGAAAAAAGCAAATCAAAGGACAAAAGTAAAATCAATCTTGAATGTTTTAAAGGTGAAAGTACCAAATCAAAGATTTTGAATCACTACTTTTACAGTTCACTGGGCAATTACACTTTATGTGTTTATGTTAGATAACACAAAAAGTATCTCAGGGGTAGGTCCTCAGTTTTTACCTTAAAAATATAATAAGGGCAGGTAAGAAGGTTCAGCAGGTAAGGCACCTTCCTCAAAGCAAGAAGACCTGTGTTCAATCCTTGGAACCCACAAAGTGGAAGAATAGAATGAACCCTTCTCACCTGCTCATTCACATTCACACAGAGGGTAACTTTTCTCTAAATAATTATAATAAAAATCTAAGAGACTAATATAAGAAATCTAATCTATAAAGATCATATAAAACAATAGATCACAATGGAAATCATTGAAATGAAAGTGGCAAACTTGAAAAATCAAAGAAAGCACAAATCAGGCCTTTGAGAAGATCAATAAAGTTGACAAATTCTAAATAAGAGAACAGAAATAACACAAATGATCAATGATAATGAAAAGATAACATAATTAAAGACTCAAAAGCTATTGATAATTAAGGATAATTAAGCAATGATATTGGTAACTTTTGACTGGAAAATACAGAATTTGGATGAAATGTAAACAGTTTCCTTAGAGACACAAGTACCAATGTAACTCAAGAAAAACAGGTGCAGCAAGTGGCAGTGTGCCTGTTAAATGTATGTTAAAAACCATTTCCCAAAGCAAACTGGTGACAGTAATGGACATTAACATGAAAAGGTATCATAAATTGCACCACATAATGTATATATACCACATATATGGAATATATACATACATAAACACACATACACATACATAGACATATATATGTATCAGCAAATTGAAGAGGAGAAAATCTTTCCTACATATTTTGGAATTTAATTGACTTCAAAACAGGTGAATAAAAAGGATAATCTTCCTTCTGAACATATATACAAAAAGTTATAAAAATGGAAAACATTGCAAAGAAAATGTAACAGTTTGTAGGGAGAATGAGACCTTACATATGGTTTAATAGCTAGTGAACACAATCTCACAGCAGACTTCTTGGTCCTTTGGACCCTTTTCTATTCCCTTTTCCATAATGTTCCCTGACTTTAGTTGTGGAACTGTTTTGTAAATGTATCATTTGGAGCTGGGCATCCTTATACCCATATGTAAGTGTTTCTATTCTTTTTTCCTAAAATGTGAAAAAATTCCCTAGGAAATCTGTGTTTTCAGGCCTTCACTTGCAAGGACTACTCTTCTCTGACTTGTCTCCCCTCTTCTCTCTTCTCATCTCTACTAATGCCATCAGTCCACTCAGGTTTAATCCTAGATTATTTCTTCTCATATTTCCTAATACCATGTTTCCAATTCATCAGAAAATTATAATTTCTCCAGCTTCAAACTCTTGTTATAGTCTTCCTATTTCTCTGTGTCTCTTGAGAGATGAAGTCACATATACTTGCCTATATTTTGTGCTTGTCTAACTCAAGCTAATTCTTCAATCAGGCAGAGTGACTATCAGAATAAAGAGAATGATAGCACTCAACATCATATCTTTCCACAATGGCTGTCAACCTATAGCTGTCTGTCCAAGACTTCCAATGACAGAAATGTGTACACTTTCTTCGGGGAGGTATAATAGTGACTTTTCTGTTGTTGTGATGCTATACACTGACCAAAAAGCAACTTTGGGGAGGAAGGGTTTATTTTGTCTATCACTTCCAGAGGGGATATAGTCCATCGCAATGGGAATGGCACACCAGCAGGATATGAGGCTGATCATTCACATTCCCTACATACATAGGAAGAAGAGAGAAAAAGAACAGTAATGTGGCCTGAAAACAAAATTTCAAAATAAACACCCAGTGATATACATGGGGTGCCAAGGCTTTGCCTCCTGAACAGTTCATAACCTTCAGAAGTAGTGCCTCCATCTGGCACCAAGTGCTCAAACATGGGAACACGTGAAGGGGATTATATAATTGAAAGTACATTTTAAGGTGAAAAACTGCAGTGGCAGGTAGCCCTTGACTATGGAATAACCGAGACAGAAAACACAGAGGTTTACACTAAGACATACTTGCTGAACAGTCTAGCACTATCCCATTCTGGGTAAGACTTCCTTGACAAATACTTAATATGCAAATAATATACCGCAAGGATTTAATGAGACTAAAAGATGTCATGTGATGAAAGCCAATTGCCTCCCTGTAGGATATATGATTGTCCAATATGCATTTAATCCATGTTAAGTACTTTTGAATAGCTGTCAAATGTATAAAGCTCTACATTCATAAGGCAGCTGCAATATTCCCACTGGGAGATGATCCTCAAGCAAAGAGGAAAAGAGACAAAAAAAGCAGAACACATGACTCTGAGCCTTTCATTTTCTGTTTTGCACAAGGAGATTAAAAACTCATCACATCAGGGTACTGGCTTAAAAAGAGCAAAGACAGAAAAACCAAAACCTACTAACCTGAGTCTGTCCTAAAGATCAGCTTGAAGCCCTACAACAGGGAAATCAGTAATATACTGAAAAAATTACATTTTATCTTTGACTCTTCTGTTCCTCATTTCCTCTACCTATTTTTATCATTTGCATTAAGCCTTCCTACTTTTGAATATGGTTAACCAGCAACAAGTTAACAAAATTTTCTTTTAGACTGAAGTTTCCTAGATTTATAATCCTCTAAGCTTGACAAAAGGTTACATATATGTGTTTTAAAATTTTTGATGGGATTTACACAACTGGTTTCTTTTCATTTCTTTAAACAACTTGGCCTTAGGGTCAGAAGATATGGTTTAATGGTTAAGAGCACTTCTTGCTCTGAAAAAGAACATGGGCTTATTTCTCATGACCCAGGTCAGTGTGATCACAGCTCTATGGCACCTGATATTTCACACACATACCAATAAAACCATTCTGTTTTAGTCCTTGATCACCCAGATAATGTCACTGGATCATTTCTAACAAGTATCAAAATAAATAGGGCAGCCACTCAGGAGACAGTTCAGTTGGTAACAATGATGAGTACAATCATAAGGACCTGAATTTTAATCCCCCAGCACTCATGCAAAATACTGGACATGGCCATGCATGCCTGTAAGTCCAACACTACAGAGCAGACATGCTCAGATTCCCATGGTTCTTTTTCCAGACAGCCTAGCTGAAAGAATGAGATTATGATTCATTCTGAGACTCTGCCTTAACACAATAGACTAAACAATGATAAAGGTTTCCTGTACCATGCCCAGTTTGGCTCTGAGTCTCAGCCTCTGCTTCAATACCCTGCTGGATAGAGTCTTTCAAAGGCCTTCTGTGGTAGACTTCTGTTCTGTGCCCTGTGTTTTCCCACTTCTGATGTCTATCCCATTTGCCCTTCTGAATGAGGATTAAACACCTTCCCTAGGGTCCTCATTGTTGTTGAGCTTCTTTAGGACTGTAGATTTTAGTATGTTTATTCTATATTGTATGGTTAATATCCCAGAAGCAGAAAGACATACATGATATAAAATTTCCCTTTTGTAGATAGTTGGATACTCAAAATTAGTATACAGAAACCAGGGGCTTATCGCCACAGGGAAACAAAATCCAGGTTTCTTCTTTATTTGCATATCTGATTTATATCTCCTGTTCTGTGATGGTGAATACTCTCATACTCTCTCATGTGTGTGCATGTGTGTGTGTTTGTGTGTGTGCAGGTATACACATATGTGGAGACTGAGGTCAACATTGAATAGTATCTTCCTTAGATTTTTTTTTTTTTTTTTTTTTAAGATTTGGTCAGTCAGCGAACCTTCCCTCTTTTCTCTTGCTCACCAGTGCTGGAATTACAAGTAAGTAACCCATGTCCAACTTTTTACTTGACTACTGGGGATTCACACTCTCGTCTTCACAGCAAATATTTTTTAACCTGAGCCAGCTCACTCTCCTTTATGCTGTATCATGTTAATATCAACAAAGTCAGTTGCCTTAATAATAAGGGGAGCAGAGAACTTATTATGCCACTCCTTCAAGATTCTGGCTCCATAGCACACACACGCACAAAATAATAGTTGTGGAAGTGCAGTAAGTTTGTCTTTATTGCTCATATGGATTTTAAAATAAAACTTTTACTTTAAGTATGTAATTCTCATAATTTTAAATATATTACACTCATTTAGTAAAGACATGTGTTGTTAACTAGGCTAATTTACAGGTATTAAGTCCTGTGTATTAACTGAATATATTGTTTTATACTTTGCATATATGTAAAAAACTTATAAAATATTTAAAAATTTATTCTGTGAGAATTTAACACATATACACAGTGTGCTAGGATTATAAGCACTGCAATTTTCTCTTTGCATCTAATCCTCCCAAGTTATTTTTTTCCAAGTGTATGTCCTCATTTCTTATTATACCCCAGTAAATTCGATTAGTGCTGCCTATATGTACTTGTATCTGGGCCATACATTTCTTCATGAACAACCTACCAGTGGCCATAACCTAAAATAAATACCCGTTGACCTATTATATAGACATGTAACATATATATAAATATATATACAATTATATATATATTTTTTTCTTTTTTTCAAATTTTGGTTTGTGTAACTGGAGATTACAGATTGTTGGTTCTCCTCCTGACTGGGCCTGTCTCCCTTCATCCTATGAAGTCAGGAGGGGCATGAGATTGCCTGGAATGGCCTGTTAGCATAGTACAGGGATCACACACCCCGGGAATCAGGAAGCTAATCAATTTTAATTCCAGAGAACAAAGGTTATTTACCGCTTGGGGAGTGGGTGGGGGACTTCGAGAATAGGTGTACACATTGGTTGGAACTAGAAACTTCAAGGATGCTTGATTCGCATCCTTGAACCTATACTATCATATGAATGGAAACACGGTACCTGATTATCATATAGGAGTGGGGAGGAGAGAGCGAGGCAGGAGCTGGGTCAGAGGCTATATATCAAATGTGGCTAGGGGTGTCTACATCTAATGACAATCTCTGGAAGAAGTCAGGCAGAGAGAAAGAGGCCCTTCTGGGAAAGAGTGAGGCCAGCCTTTAATGCAGAGCTCAGAATGGCTTATCCGGACTAGGCGAACTCCACCTCAACCAGCAGGGTGCCTCCAACAATAGATTTTTTTTTTAATTTTTAATAGTGCTTTTGAGAATTTTGTACAACATCATTTATTATATATACCCCACCCCCAGCTCCTCCTAGATGTATCCTCACTTTTCTACCCACTAACTTTGTGTTCTCTTTTGGTTTTTAATCCATCAAGTCCAATTTACGATGTCATATATTCTTAGATATGTGGCCTTCTGTATCATACTCTCTGCTCTCAAGGCTCAGATAAGTGTTAGCCAATGCAATTTTATTCTTCTTTAATTCAATAATAAAACCAGAATATCTTATCACATCTTTGTTTTTTTCTGAATACATTAATTATCGACTGTATTCTTCGTTGGTAGATCATATATATATTAACATTACTAACATTGTTTTCTTCTATTATTTACATATGTCCAGCATTATTGTACTAATGATAAAAATATCATGTTTAGTGTTCATAAAAGTCTTTGAATGGAATATTCAGAATAATTTATGTTAGCAAATAGAGATTTGGTATTAAGAAGCAGACAACCTTATCTCTTTTTTGCAAACTTTATGTGTCATCAATCAATGTCTACCGTTTTATTTTGCTTTCTGTTGTGACAAAATTCCCCAGCTTTAGGGAGAAACAGTGTACTGTGCCTGTTAAGATTTATTTAAAAATGCCACATACAACAGATCTGATATAAAAAAGCTTTATTGGATGGAAGTGAGGAGAGAGAGAGACATGGGGTATGAGGTGGAGGTTAGGACATTTTCAGGATCCTAAAGGCCCCTAAGGGCAAGCCAGATGAATTGCCTACACAGTATAACATTCCACCCCTCCCCCTTTATTAATTAAAAAAATGCGGAGCTAGGGAGGGGTGGCAAGGTGGGAATGAGGATGATGGACGGCTTCTCATTCAAAGCAAGTTAAAGTATAGGTTCATTGGAAGCAGCTCTTAATCTCCATGAAACAAGGTGAGAGAGAAAGAGAGATAGAGAGAGAAAAAAGTAAAAGAACCCAGATATCCAGATTACATGGTGAAAGGGAGAATGAGCTCCTGGCCTGGAAAGTTCAAGGTAGAGGGCAGTATTGCCAGCCATTTCCAGCAGCTGACAGGGACTGAGGAATGCTTGGAGAACTGGGAGCTATTTGTTCTGAGCCTGAGGTACACCATTCTAGCCTTTTCTTAATAATATTAGACCTATAATATAGGATAAACATACTAAAATCTGTATACCTAAAGAAGCTAAGCAATAAGGAGGACCCTGTTTTAGATGCTCAATCCTCATTCAGAAAGGCAAACAGGATAGGCATTGGAAGAGGGAGAAATCAGGGAACTGGACAGAAACCTACCACAGAGGGTCTCTGAAAGACTCTACCCAGTAGGGTATCAAAGCAGATGTTGAGACTCATGGCTGGGATACAAAGTGAATAAATTATAATAAATAATTTAAAAATAATTTAAAAATAAATAAACAAAGGGCAAAGAATTCAGTCACTTTTGGCTACTTCCTGCTAACACTGGGGAGGTGATAGAGAGCGCAAAAGGCTAAAATGTTGGCCAAGTCCAGGAAGAGCGGGCTGTTATAGTTACTGTCCAGGATCTGAGGACATCTTCAGCTGGAATGGAAAGTGTAGGTCCGGCTTGATGGAGTTGGTGAGGTTAGATGGCAGCACCCGTGCGTAGCTGTTTTAGTGTTGTCTTGTATGTAGGGAACACCTGGCAGGATACTGGAACATAGAGATAGGCAGAAGACAAAGTTAAGTAGGTTAAGGAGAAAATTCCTCATAAGCGTACATTTGAAACTGTTGGGAGAGCAAGCAATGATGGAAGGTTTAAGACAAAAAGGAGAAAAACCTAGAATAGAGGGAACCTCCATTTACTTGATCATTGGCGGTAATTGGAAAGGTTTTATTTTGGATCTGTCACCTAAGGAAAATTGAAGCCAAGTTTTGTTTGCAGAGGCACGTAAGCTCAGAAGCTGTTAAAGCAGGCACTAGATGGAGAAATCTAAAATTCTCTATAAGGCATCTCTGTAAGGCATCTGGAAGGAAGGGCTAATGGTCTATTTCCATTTGACAGGTAAGAGTCAATGACCGTCAAGATGTCCCAAGAGCAAGGACTGACTCAGGAGACTGTTACAATCTGTTTCAGCAGCTCATCAGCATTGGTCAGAGACCAAGCACACTTACTGTTTCCCTAGTGGGGGCAGTTACGTAGCCTTAGAATTTCATGGCTAGAAGGGAAAGGAGTGAAATTGTGCTGGTAGAGGGATCTCACCCAAAGTGAAAAAGATCCTAGATGAAGGGATTAGATGTAGGTTGGTGAGAGAGGTAGGAAGAGTTTGCACCAACCAGGAGGGAAAACTGACCAATCAGCTGGTGTTAGGTGCAGGAAGATAGCAGCTGGGTGGCCAAAAAGGAGGAGTCCTGACACCAGGGAAAGGGGAAAGAGTCCCACCCTCTGAGATAGGCAATAGGTAGAAAATTTAGGCTTTTGATTGATAGTACTTACCTGGATTCCACTTAATCTGAAAGGTAGATTCAGGTGAATTTACTGCAGCTTACAAGAATCCCTTTTAAGTTTAAAAAGAAGATAAACTTTAGATATGTTAACACCACCATTGCAATCTGCAGTGAAATATACAATGTAGAAAAAGGCAGTAGTCATACACCTTTCTGTTAACAACTCTTTAAGGTGAGCTCTGGAAAGGCAGAAGCCTTTAGTGAAGTAGAAGGGGCAAAAGTTCATTTGATTATGACCTTTAGTATGATTACACTTCCTGGAAGAGAGGCTGCTTCTCTCTGTCCAAAAGACTGGATGTATATAAGTCTAGCACAATGAGAAATAATTTTTAAGTCTATACTTATAAGATAAACTAAAGGAATTTTAAAATCTGGAGCTTGGATCCATGATAGTGGATAGTATACTGGAATGTTTTTGTTTTTATCAGAATTAGATTAATAAATCAGACTTCTAGTAGTAAATGTTAAAGCTCTGGAGAGTTAACATAACAGTTGCAATGCAACAGAAGGATATATGAAGCATTTTTACCTATTATGATAACTTAAATCATTTTAGACCTTTCAATCTTCTTAACTTGCATCTATCATCCTTAAGAGTGGATGGTACAGACAATATCCTTTTCTGTTCTGTAGTATTTCAGTCTTTTCTTGCTGATTTTAGCATGGCATCCATAGCTCCGGGAATAAGCCAATGCGCTGGTGGTAGGGAGGAGAGAAGCCCAGAGTTCAAGCCTGCTGCCTTGTCACTGGTGCTCAGAGCACATGGCAGTGGCAATGGTGGGGCTGCTTGAGTTTGAATGGTCGTAGGCGGAGGGACAGGTACAAGTGGCTTCAGTGGCAGGCAGGCAGGGACATGTTTGAGTGATGGTGAAAGGCCTGAGCAGGAGTCTTCTGGCATTGGCTGGTCTGGTTATGACAGGATGCCTTATACCGAGCCACTCCACCTAAAACAAATTTGTCTTCTCTTCTGCCTATGGCTGACCACAGCTCAATCACACATGCCTGGAACATGTACTTTCAACCTACTGCCAGAAGACTCCTGCCTGGCCCATGCACCAATGTTAGGATTTATTTTAAAATGTCACATACAACAGATCTAACGTGAAAAAAAAAAATTGTCCTCCTCTGTAGCAAACATTTTTACTTGTTCTTTCTTCTTTAGATTTTTCCAAAATTCTTCATTTAACTTTTCCATGCTTCTTATCACACAGATCCACAACACAGAAACAATTTATCTGTTTATATACCTATCTATCTATCTATCTATCTATCTATCTATCTATCTATCTATCTACCTACCTATCTATCATCTATCTATTATTTATTTATCATTTTTCTATACATCTATTACCTATCATGTATGGATATTTCTACCTATGATCTATCAACCATTTGTCCACCTTAATTTATTCATTGATCTATTCACTTCCTCTGTCTAAAGTTCCGCAGTAAAAAGAGAAAGAGGGAGATATTCCTGGTAGTTCATTCCCGTAAGCTCAACCAGTAGGTAGACAGTACAAGACCTATTGTGAATTTGAGAGCATCCTGGGCTATCCAGTGCACAGTAGGCTAAGCTCTATGATTCTGTATTCGTTCAGTTTTTATCCGATCAGAAATGGTGGTATCTGCATGGTTAAACTTTACTGACCATACTTTCCTACTCAAGAGTGGGAAGCAGAGAAAATGTCACTAGTAGTAAAGCCAAGTCACAAATAACTAAGGCACTATTTTAAAGGCTGGATGGATAAACACCACCATTATGAGTGACTGAAAAATAGTAGAATCTTACTTCTAAATGTTTATTCACATGGAAAGAGTAAAATAAAAATCTTCAGCCAAACCATTTTGTAATACTCTTAAACTGAATAATTGAGCATAACAGGACAAATATAATAATGTGTGTGATTGAAAAAAGCTTCTGGCCAGAGCTAGACATTTGTGATTTTCTATCATGGAAACTTGGGGAACCTCAGCAATATATACCTTTGGCCTCTTGCACTTGTATCATCCATTTGAAGGCTGATGAAAGGGAGGAGCCCAGCTCTGTGCACAAATTAAACCAAGGGAAGAAGAAAATCTGTATTAAACATTTAAATCACATACAATCAAAATCCTCAGGCTTCTGCACTTCATGACATTTTAATTTCCATCAACCAGTGCAGCTGTGCGCTTTCCACAGTGCAAAGTGTCAGGAAGGGTATATTAATTAAGTCATTACTCCCTGAGAGATAGGTATAATTGTGAATCTTCTCAGCATACTATTCCGAGTTCCCAAAATTCAGTAAGTTAGGTGTTAGGTTGTGTGTGCGTGCGCATGTGTGTGTGTGTGTTTTCCTGTTTCTTGAGATGCCGCTAGGGGAGGGGCACAAAACAAAAAGGCGAACTCAAAAAAGAAATGGCTAAAAGGGGAAGAGCAATCACATCCCCATCACAAAGGCTTCTGAGAGGCTCTGCAGAGAGGAGCCTTTTGTCCTCTAGACCCAGTAACAGCAGGAAGGATGGGGAGATGGCTTGGTGGATTATGAGTAATGTGCCCCATGAACCTGCATTCAAGCCTCTGGGACATGTGGCTAGTCTTTTAATGATGACAATAAAGCAGAATTTGATTTTCTTAAAAAAAGCAAAACAAAGCAAAAACAAACAACAACAATAACAACAAAACATTAAAAGAGCATTTGCTTTACATTGGCTTCAGGCTATGGTCCAGCTAGCCTAACAGTGGCTGCCTCTGGACTGACAGCCAAAAATCCAGCAGTTTTTCAGTCTACAAAACTGTCTCGGTCTTTCTAAACATATGCTTCTTAAACATACAAAGAGCTTGGCTTCCCCAAGCTGTCCTAGAGAACTTCTGGTCTTCAGTCTACATTGGAATCCAGTGTATAACCTCTGTCAACAAGCATATTACACAATCCATGAACAAAATATACATGTGGGAAAGTGTCTTAGTTTAGCATATGACCTTGCACAGTGGGTAATGTGTAGAAGGTTCTTAGAAACAGACTTTTGAAAATTTGTAAATGTGTGTAATGTGTCTTGATTTTATCTTCCCTTCCCTGCTCACTACCAATTTCTTCAGCCGCCAGCATCTCCTAACATCTCCCTCCCAAATTCATGTCATTTTTTTTAAATCACTGAAATATATTTCTAAGTATGACCCTTGAAATTTTCTCATCAGATGAGCTCGTGCCAGCTTCTGGTGCCCATCTTTAGGGTGTTCTCATGAGCATCACCCTAGGTTTGTCAGAGGAATATGTAAAACATGAAAGGTAAGTTTCAAGTTTCAATTACAACTCTACAACTGATCCTCAGATGAATGTCTTAATCTTGTTTGTCTTGTTTGGATGTTTGAAAACAACGGTAAAGAACATATATGATTTGAGAAAATTGATGGTCTTAATTCCCATCAAACACTTACTTTGTGGAACATTTGTAGCACAAACTTAATGCTAATTGTTGCCATTTTAAAGACTATTGATTTTTTTGTTTTCTAACTTAAAATATCTTCCTCCTTTGAAATGATTCTTTTTGTTTGTTTGTTTGTTTTTGTTTTTTTAAGTAGTAATTTTATTGAAGATAAGATATGTTGAAATAATTCTGAAATTTAGTTTGTGTGGTTAGGTAGAAGTGCATGTGTCAAGGTGTGAGAGTATAAGTCAGAGAGCAACTTTAGGAGCTGGCTCTTCCCTTTCACTCTATGGATCCCAGGAATGAAACTTAGCTCATCAGGCTTAGTTGCAGACACTTTTACTTTCTGAAACACGTCAGGGCTCCATCCTTTTCCTTCTCTCAGTTGATTCCCTGTGTCTATCATCTTTTCACTCCTTTAAGATGCAGAGTGAGCCCTTTCATCTGTGAAGTTTCTCTAGATGTCTCTGGACATATTAGTTATATTTAATCTTAGAGTTTGAAAGCCATTATTGTATAAATTTAAAAATTAGATTGAACAATAGGGCTGCCAGGTGGGGGCCATTGTTAAAAGACATATTATAACTTTTTTTAGTTAGTGTCATACACAAATATTTCAGTCTCTACCCCTTGTTTCCTGATATATTCTGTTTGCTGTCTATGTCACTTGCTACTGATTTTTATGTGTGTGGAGAACATATGTGTGTAAGGGAGGGGAATGTTTACAAGAGAGTGCATAGCTCCATATGGGTGCCCTTGCAGATGCATTTGAACTTGTGTAGATGTCAACTTCTGGTGTGTATCTTGATTACCATCCATTTTATTTTTTAAAGAAAAAATAGACAGGGGCTGACTGAGCCTGAAGCGTATCAATTCAGCTTGTCAGTGAGCTCCAAATAATCTATTTGTCTTCGCCTCCTTACCTCCCACCTAGAATAGAGATGATTGCTGCTGTGACATGGGTTTTACATGGCATAAGGATTCTAGCTCAGGTTATTAGGTTTGACTGCAAAACAAGTTGCATTACCCACTGAGCATTCTTCTCAGTACCCTTGTGGTTAACATCTCTAGGTCTTTGTAACGAAATGCTTCACAATGCTGGTTTTATGTATCCCAATATACTCCATCCTTACTTCTTTCCCTCCAAAGTGACCATGTAAAGAGAAGTGGAATTACAATTGTTTGCTCCTGGTGTTCAGACACTTAGCACCAATTCAAAACTACTATGAAATATGCTCCAATTCCTGACCTTGACTGAATATCTCTTTCTTTAAGAGCAGATCTTTGCATATAGGAAGAACTGAACCATCATTCAAATCCTGGAAGCCCCACATCCAGCAATGGGAAACTGAGAGGTGTGTCTTGGCAGCTGGGATACCTTAGGAAATCATTCAGGCCTATATATATATATATATATATTTCTTAGGAATATATGAAAGAAGGGGACCTGAGATTCTGGCTTTGTTGTTCACAGAAACTGAAACAGGAAAGAATACATTCTTCTTGAGGAACATTGAAAGTGGTTTATTTTAGCACTGCCAATCAATCTGTTCCTCACCTTGGCCTGTGTAAGACCTCTTGAGCTCACTAACAACAAAGAGAATAAAGAAATGCAATCCTATCACCTGTTTAAATTGGGGATATTCAATTACTTCCTGTGACTGTGCCAAAGATAACTCATCTATTCTTTGAGAGCTCACAACTGGCTCAAGTAAGTTAGAATATTGCAGGGTTGGGAGGTGGCTCTTGGGAAAATGTACTTCCTGCACAGACCTCAGATTTTCTGCTGGAGAAAAATGAGTCCAGAAGTCTACTTGAGTGCATATATACATAATCCGTACCCACACATAATGATAAAAAAATAAACAATATTTTTAAAAAAATATTTCTCTCTAAAAGAATATTTTTATTTTGTTCTTTGGTTGCATACTCTATCTGCAACTGAACTTCTAAAGTTAGGTTATTAACTTACCTCCCATTTGAGGTTGTGTTTTAGTTGATAGAGTGCTTGCCTAACACACAAGGAGCCTTTAGTTTGATCTAGCATTGAATAAACATTGACACAGTGGTATAAACATGTAATCTCAGAATTCAGGAAGCAGAGACAGGGAGATCAGAAGTTCAAAGTCATCCTCAACCACACAACAGGCTAAGCCTTGACACAAACTCTAAGTTGGAAAGGAAGGTAAAGGAGGTGGCTGTAGAAGCCTAATGGCTTGAATTTGGTGCTCAAATTACCTACACACACACACACACACACACACACACACACACATACACACACACACTCACACAAAGTCAGAAACAACTGACCCAGACATCCCTGGCTACATAAGTGCCTGTGTCAAATGAAGAGCCCAATTCCAAACACAATGCTTCAAAAATATTAAAGAAAGGCAATGGAATTATGCACATAAGCGATAAATAGAAATACACTATAGTGCCCTGTTTATCCAGCTTCCCCACTTCAAGCTGAAGTCACAAAAGATTTACACCATGAGACTCCTCTGGGGGATAAACTACAATGCTCACCTCCCCATCCTTTAAGTCTGTCATTTCCTAGACAGAGAAGACAAGCTCATCATCTGGATGAGCCAGCAGACCCACGGGGAGGAGGCCAAGCCAGGGTGTTTATGGAGGGTGGATTTACGCTCTTGACATGTCTGTAGAGATCCTAGGCAGAGATGGCTTAGGCATCTGACAAGGGTATTTTATCATTATTTGTTCTGGTCCGCAGGGACCATAAGGAAAAGACTGGCAAGCAATCAAGAGATTTTCCTGACAGCTGAGAAGACATATGCCTGCATGGGGAGGTTGTTGGATATACCCTTCATACCTTACTTAGCATGCTCACTCAGAGACTTTTGCTCATGCAGTAATACAGCTTTGACTTTTCAAGTAACCTCCGCAGGAAATCTCTCTGTTCTTTGGGGAAACTTTAGAATGGGCTGAGAACAACTCCATATACATTATATTCTTATGAGACAGACACATGCAGTCTCCATTTGGACTCGTTCATCATTTTTATTATAGGCAAATTATTCAAGCCTATAAGATATAATGAAAGAACATCATTTTAATACCAAAAGGGCCAAGAGAGTAGTTAAGGAAATTAAATAGACTGGAAAGCATATGCCCTGTGTCTCACAAATTACCAATTGTAAATAAATGATTTTGGCTTAATTGCATGGCAATTTACAGAGACATTTCTGGTAAAAATCATCCTATCACTAGCTCTGACAAGAATTTCACACAGATTAAGCTATTTGGTTTTCTGAGTAGATAGTTTTAGAAAATTTGTCATTAATCTTTTTTAATTTTTAAAAATTTCTATCATTTATTTATTATTTATTTAGGTAGTCTGTGCATTTGTGTCTGTTTTCACTTGCATGTGCCACAAATCCAATGTAGAGGTAAAAGGACAGCCTGGCAGAGTGCGTTCCCTCCTTTTGCAATGTGGGCCTGTGGTATTAACACTAGTGCCTCTACTCACAGAGCCATCTCACTGGCAGTCATTCATTTTGTTAAACACGTAATTTGTTAATTTACTTGATAATTATTATTTTAAGTCAATGGGCTGTCAGTTTTGTAAGTCAGGGTCAAATATCTGAAGATCTGTTACTCGCCTTTGACCCTGCTACTCCTTCTGGATCTGATAAACTTTAGCACATCTGCACAGTCACCGGGTACACTCATTTTTGTAGCTGAGCCATCCAGCACTATGATTGTGCAGCTATTGTATAGATCTTTGTGTGTATATGGGTTGTGTGAGTATATGGGGGTGTACATGGAATTAGTGTGCTTGTACATGTGGAAACCTTGGAGACCAGAGAGGGATGAAGCTCGGGGTCCTGCTCTTTCCCTCTATTGTGTCTTATTCCCTTGAGACAGGGTCTCTCACTAAATTGAAGAGTGATCCTCCTGTCTCATCCCTCCACAATGCTGAGGTTATAGGCCCACATGGCTACACCGTGATTGTTTGCATGAGCTGACGATTTTTAACTCAAGTTTTCATGTTTGGGCAACAAGAACTCTTAACCTCACCTGAATTTATTGATTTTAAGGACTGGGAAGAGACCACAGCTGTAAATACTTCAGCATACAGGTAAGATGCAAGACAGGTAAGATGTCTTGATCCCACAATATACTGGAAATTAATCTATTTAACAAAAGGCAAATAATAGTAGTACAGTGTGTGTCTTATTTAGAATATGCATTTGGAACGGAAGAGGAAATAGATAAGGAAGTAATACATAGGCACAACTGTGTTGTTTCAGGGAAATTATCTCTCTTAAATGCTGCTTTCTTGTTCTTTTTAGACACATGGTTACATTTTCTCCATTTTTCACATCCAAATAAGATGGTTTAATTACTTATGGATGAATGGAGGTGAATGGAAAGGATATGAGCAGTTTCTCAGCTGTCTGCACATTAAAGAAAGACCCATTTCCTTGGATGCTTACACCTGCCCTTCCCCCATGGTGTTCTGAAACAGAGGTTGATTTCCCCCACATTCTGCCAACACATGTTCAAGTGATTTAGAAATCACTACAATGGAAAGAACCCATGGCCCTGAAATTATCATGAGGCCAATGAACTACATTGTGATATAGAGAAATCAGCTTGCCCTTTAACCACCCTACCTTGAGGTCTCAGTTTTTATTTGGCACAAGGAGTTTCCAGTTTTGTTGATAAGATGTATCATTTGAAGTTTGATTAAGGTTACTTTAAGGCATCTTGTAAAACATTTGTTCACTTATTTATTTTTGTATATTGTGTGTGATATATGCATGTTGAATTTGTAGAAAAATATACAAGTGCACACAAGCAGGTGGAAGAGCAAGATGTCAAGTGGTTTAATTTATTGTCTGTATAATCTTTCATTGAACCCAAAGTTGAGTCTTCGCTCACTTCCTCTCCAGCTTGTTTCTCATTCTGAATCTCTTGACAACCTAGAAGAGATCAGACATTCCTTCCTTTTCATTGACTTGATTCCTCCTTTCTAATGAAATATGGACATTGATGCAAGTGCCAAAGAGGTGATAAGAAGCTATGAAAATGGAACTAAGAGAAAGGAATCTTGCAATAATCTGTGTTCAGATTCTATAAGGACTAATTAGCTATGGCCAGTCACTCTAGTTTAAATGCCAAATTACAAGTTCAGTGAAATATTCTCCCTCCACAAATAAGCTGGAGAGAACATTAACCTCTGACTCCACACATGTACTTACACAAGGGCGAGCACACCTGCAAATACACATGCATATAATACACATACTCACAAACTGACTGACTAATATTCTTTTGAACTCATTAATGAAACTTTAGTTAATTTAATTCTGCCAATTGTCTATTTCTAGACTATTCAAATGCTTTATAAAGGTGTAATAATGAGGACATTCTTGCTATGAAGTGAGATGGTCATGAAATCATTTGGGATGCCCCATCAATTGAGGCATGTAAAAGAGTAAATGAGATAAAATTGCAGGCACTTTAGTAATTTCTTCCAAAATCATAATTCTGTCTTGAATCTATTATTGACAAGAAATTAGTGATGTCCCAAGCTACCAAATAATTAAAATATATCTTCACAACAGGAGAGTATTACAATGAAAAAAAAATTAACTAAGTGAAATGCCCTATGCTCTACATTTTGCTCCTTAACTTCTCTGCAGGACATGCATGCAATGAGAACACAGTAGGAACTTTTGGGTGGTTATTCATATTCTTATGCAAGATTTGGCTTTATGTAGACTCTTGCTTTTCTGCATTTAAATTAAGTCACAATTCTTTTCAGTTCCCTCCCTTTGTATAATTTTAACAGAAGTAGACAGAAATGGGAGAAATGGTTGAAAATTGCATAGTTCGTTATTCAAAATGTACTCTCAATGCCTCTTAATTTACCTATTATATTATTTTCCATGAACATGATAGATCATCATTCCAGATGAATATGAAGGAGAAACATGTGATTATGAATATCAGTGTTTTTAGCTTTTATCAATATTATATGTCATGAGTACTTTTAGGCCACACACATGAGCAATATCTATTGTAGTCTCTGTGTGTGTGTGAATGCCCATGTTTGTGTGAGCTGTTGTGAAGGCCAGAAAACAGCATTAGATTCCTTAAAGCTGGAGAGATAGGTAGCTGTGAGATGCCTGGCTTGTGTGCTGCGCACAGAAAGAAGGTTTTGCAAGCACAATTGCTGTTAACTGCTAACCCATTTCTGTGCATCACGATAGCTTCTGCTCAGTGTACATATTCTGTGTAGTCTGCTTTATGTGTGTGTAGTATAGGCATACACTACTACCTTTGCCTGAGAATAGGTGAAATCTACAAAAAGATGATTGGTCTGGATTTGCGGCCTGGTTTTTTACATGAGTTCCAGGATCTGAATGAGGTCCTCAACCTTACAGAGTGAGCATTCCTATCTAGTAAGCTATCTCTCCAGCCCCTTAATGTATGCTCTTTATGACTAAAGATCAGTAGAAGAGATTCACTGTAAATGTTCTACGACATATTCTAGACTCAGTGATGGCAAAGTACAACACAGACACACTCCAGAGATGAAGTTAAATGAGCTAAACTGATGTTTAGCTAATGAGCTAATCTGATGTTTCAGGTTGAATAGGCACAAAAGGATGCCTACACAAGTGTGGAAACAATATAGTAATGTGCATCAGATAAAATACCAAGTAGGCCTCCCTGTTATCCTCCATAGCTAGCAATGCTCTAACATGAAACCACACAGAAAAAACAGGTTTTTGCTTCCAGAAACACAAAGCCAGACTTTCAGATTATAGACTGCTCTGAAGGCAATTTGGCCATACAACTCTATTGATAGCAAATAAGACCTTAATAAACGGATACTTTGGTCTGAAATATTCATACTTTCTGCTGATAGTAGTCACTTGACAGAATAAAACAGTTCTGTTCTTGTTTATTAACTTTACACATAGTCTTCAAATCTATAAACATCATCAGATTTACGTTTCTGATAATTACTCATACGTTAGCTGTACTATTAAAACCCTAAGGGAAATTAAATATTTAATTATATGGAATGAAAGAAATAATTACATGTTTTTATTGACATGCAAAAATGGAAAAGAAAAATAAACAAATAACCTCAAACACCACAGATTCAGATGTTCCTGTAAATCATATCATTTTCCTCAAACTAACTTTTAATTTTTGGGTGTGTTGTGAGACAGCCCTGGAGAGATACAACACACATGTCTTCCAATGCAAGAAAGGAAGCCCATGGCAGACTAAAATACAGATAATAACAAAAACCAACTTGTGAACTAATAAGTTTTACTGAGGTTACTTACAGAAATCTAGATGAGGGGTTACTTATTGTACCAGAAATAACTCAAACACAGTTGAATCACCAAGGTACACCTTAGCATGTGTGACAGCTCACAAAAGTTAGAAATCTGGAACATTTAAACACCTTGCAGGCAGTTCAAGATGTTAGAGAGTGTCCTTTTGAGGTGTCTTAAAGAGCTCTTTGCCAAAATGGAAGGTTTTAATTCTAGAGGAAACTGCTGTACAACATGCATGCATATGTATATTTGGCGGTGTGGGAAGGAACACATGCCTGCTCTAACATGTAGAGAACAGAAATCAACACTGTGTGCCATTTCTCAGAAGCCATCAATCATATTTTCTGATAAAGGTTTACTCATAAGGAAGGGACCATATGGCTAGGCTTGGCTGGCTGACCAACCAGCTCCAGAAATCTAACTGCCTCTACCTCCCTTGCATTGGGATTACACTTATGTGCTGCCAATCAGGTTCTACTGTTTGTAAGGCACTTCAAAGACCCAGCTAACTACCCAGCCTCTCAGGACTGTAATGAAAATATTCTGAGAGTTCTGTGCCATTCATTCAATTTTCTCAAGAATCCTAAGACCTTGAGTTCTAGAGGTGGCGTGATGAATAAAGAGTACAGCCTCAATCCCAAAAGCAATGCAGGTAGGCTAACTGGCCTAGACAACTTTCCTCTCCTAGAATTCACCTATGCTGACAAACAGCTGCACTGAAAAATGTAAACTCCAGTGCTTACAGCAGTTCTTATTATTTGTTAGGATGGCTGTAAAACTGGCAATGGATATTTGTAGTTATGAGGAACTTACTCTCCAATATGTAATGTTGGCTTTCTGATAAGGCAGACACACACACACACACACACACACACACACACACACACACACACACACGGGGGTGTGATTATAGAGGCTCAAGAATGTGTCAAATATTTAAATACACAGGTAAGGATGATAATCTGGAGAAGTGTGTACTTTTCATATTTCATCCCATGTGTCTCCTCATTGGACAAAAGAATGACAGCTAGGTTTCAGGTGAGAGCATCTAAAGCAGATTTCAGATCCAGGACTTATCTGTGCAGGTGATTTATTAGCACAAACTATGGACTTGAAAGATTTCCCTGGAGCCTTAGGTATAGGAGATATTGTAGATACATCTATTGGACCTGGGAACCCTACTATAAGTTTATATTTATTTTGACTAGTGTGGTTTTCTGCAATGGTGTCAGGCTATTCTAAAGAGCTCCTCAGATAGGAAGTGAGATCCACTTTTTAAGGATACATTTTAGAATGTATTTAGGGATTAGGCTGGTGTGGTAAAATGGTGACTGTAGGTTTTCTTTATGATCCTGGATAGTTAGTTAGTTAGATTTCCTTTATCATATATGATTTCCCTTCAGTTGGCCTTAAGTTTAAGTAGCTGTTGGTTGCTGCCAAATATGCACCTATTCCACCTTTAGGGATATCTTGCCATTTTTGTCATTGGCATAGTTCATAAGCATAACAGCTGCGTAGGACTATTGATTCCATTCCTCCCTTAGCAGGTTGCATGGCACCTTCTGTTTCTATGAAGGAAAGATCTCATTTTCCATTTCACTGCATACTATTACATTTAAACTGCACATTAAAGGTGCATGTCAACTCTAAATGCACATGTTGAAATTCTAATAAACTGTGGAATATTGCCAAGAAAATGGAGCTGCTACCATCAGAGTGATGGCCTTCTGATGGGATACAGGCTTCAGAGTGTACTCTTTTTTATAATCATGTATGGAAGCAGCAAAAACTGCCACTTATTGCTCAGAAAAGGTTTCATTTAGTAGAAACTGGGTCTACTGACATGTTGAACTTAACACTCTACTGATCTATTGTCAGTGGTGAGAGGACAAACACAGCTCTATATTTATCACTTTTTGGCAGCCTTAGGAGTCATCCTAATCTCCCAGGGACCTCAATTTAGACCCGACAAGGAATCAAGGCTTGGACAATGAAAATATTAGGACTAGCTAGTTTGTGAAGCAGAGCTGTGATTTAAGAGATAATTTAATAGGCTTAAATATGAAAGTTAAGAGAGAATAAGAGTGCTCAAATACCACACAATTAAGTGTGGGTATTTTCTTTCCAGGGGAAAAATAAGGCATACCCAAGTGTGGGTACTGGTTCCTCAGGGAGGAGTCTAATTAATTGTCTTATCGTTAGCTACACAGGACACTTTGGTGACTCTCAAGTTATACTGCAGAAGTTTACTAAGAAAGCATGCTTGACTTTCTTTTCTCTATCTTTTTATAAGTGAGATCAAACAGTGGCTTTAGAAATGCTTTCAGTATAGTTGCAGTCTGATAAGGCAAAACCAAAAGCTACAGAGTTGTATGAGGTTTTTCATTCACTGCCTTTCTTGGTAAATAGGATTTCTGGTACTTTTCTTAAAATTTTATACATTTTTGCTTGGAGAGAGAAGAAAGGCTTTCAGCAGAAGTTAATTATGCTAAATTCTTCACTGCTGGTAAGAGTGAAGAATTTTTATTATATTTTTATTATTAAATTCAAAACTCCTCCTCCTTGGCTTTCCTTGCTCCTCAGGCTTACCTTGCTATCTTATGACCTTGACAGCTTGCATTTAACAGTGGTCAAATGTTCTTTTTAAAATTCTCTCTCATGTTTGCTTGTTTGCTAGTTTGTATGATTATGCTTGGGTTGTGTTTTTTAAGGAAGCCTCCATCTTCATCTGATTTCATTCAACTGTTGGTCTCACAGCACAGCCAATCTGTGAGCAAATTTATTGGATGTTCCCACCAGCAGAGCTTCCAAATTGGAACAATCCGCAGCATTCCACACCTCCCTCATCTAAACTGTCATTGTCATTGTCTTGGATGATTCTAGTAGTATCTTCACTAATCGTCTTTGTATCTCCTGTCTCTTGTGCTCCCTCCACTTCTAGAGAAAGGGAGGTGATAGTTTCAGGTCAGTTTATTTTCTTTCTCAACCCAAAGCCTCACTGGATTCTTATCTCACGCTGAGTAAAAGCCTCTCTCTTTACATCAAATTTCAGAAATCTGCAAGATCTAGCTCCTGATTTGTCCCTGATCAAATATGTGGATGGCTCCATTCTCAAGCTGCCTGTTGTTTATAAATATAAAAATTTTACATAAGAAATATAATATTTATTTTTTGGCCAACAGAATCCATGGCCTTCCAGCTTACAGTAAGGCATCAAGCATGGAAAGAAGTTCATGATAAAGCATGCATGGTAATCTCATAGAGACTTGGAAGCAGAGGAAGAAATGGGAGTGCTCAGGGGCACAATGACCCCTTTCAGCAATATAACATTTTCCTACCATACTCCAATAGTACTCTAGGGGGAAAAACAGAGCTTTAATATATGGCTACATGGAGAACAGTCATCCTAATCATGGTATTCTGTCCTTTGCCTGTTCTGGCCAGGTTTCAATCACCATGAGAATCTACCTGAAGTGTGGTACACACAGAGAGAAAAGGTTTATTTCACAGATTCCAGCCACAGTTGCTTGGCCTTCATTTCTGTCTTTGAGTTTGTGATGATGCAGCAAATTTGTGGTGTTGAGCACAAAGTAAGAAAAATGGAGACCATCAGAGAAGTCAAGGAGTGAAAGGAAATAGGAAAGGTTTGCGTCTTAATTTCTGCTTCTAGGTAACAATTTCACATGATGCTAAGTCTTCCATTGAGGATCACCTTTCAAAGTCTGTTCATGGGCAAATCCCAAGCTTTTAACACATGAAATTACAGAACACTCCCCCAAACAACAGAGTTGGAAAGATATTTGATTCTCTATTAGTAGAGTATCTATTCTCATCAAGCAGGGAAAGAGTGTGTATGCTCTCATCAGTGAAATGCCTGCCTCAGATTCTTTGATTTCACTTTTATTGTGTCTAATGCATACATGGCTAAGCCTATGGGCCAAAGACAGAAATTACACAAGATAAAGAAAATACATGTGAATGAAGTAACTTATAAATTACTTAGTTCTTCAGAGTTTAATTCCCAGGACCCACATAAATGGATCAGAAGTCCACATACAGCAAAGCAAAGCAGCCTTCTCCATAATGCTGTAGCTAAGAGGCTTTTATTCCTACCAGAAAATGAGGAAGAAGCCCTTGCAGGTTTTCTTATTTTGGATAGATTTAAGTTCCTATATCTAGAAGGTTGTATTGAGCTCCTAGAACAGGAAGCACATCTTTGTCTTGTGTCTCAGGCAATGGTTGGATAAGTTCTTCTTCCAGACTCTTCCACTACTTCTGATAGAATAAATCCAGAGTAAAGCCTCAATAATTGACCTCATCAATGATTTCATGGGGATAATACAGGATAATACTCCTGTCTCAGAATCTGTAACTTAAATAACACCTTGACTTCCATTTTGTGACAGGACTTTCATGTACTTAGTTTCTAGGGATTACAATGCGCATATTTTTAATGTTGTTGGGTATAATTCTGCTTGCTATATTCATAGAATGGTCTTTTGATAACTACACAGCCCATTGTGCCTTAGATTTCCATAAAAGATACTTTTTTATGACATATATAAAATGGAGCATTCCAGCTTAGTCATATTCTTATTACTGTGATAAAAGTAAGTTGAGAGAGAAAAAGTTTATGTTGGCTCACACTTCCAGAGTATAGGACACTATCACAGTGAAGATAGTGCATCAGACAGGTAAGGCCTGGCACTTAGTAGCAGGATCAAGAGGCTGGTGAGTCACATTGCATGCACGTTCCAAAAGCAAAAAGTCAACAGGAAGTAGGCTGGTCTACAAAGCCTCCGATCTTGCCCCTTTGGGACCTACTTAATGTAGTGAGGATCCTTTGTGGGAGACAGTTATAGCAAGCGCCAAACAAAGTGTAAGCTGAAAATATTTCTGAATTTCCTCACTTTTTCTCTTCTCTTCTGTTGTCTTTCAAATAACATTAGACAATTAATGAAGCAATTACTTTTATAACGCTACCCCTGTCAATATTTAATTACAACATTAATTCAACAATGTGAACTAATAATATTTTTGTATCTACTTGCTAGGAAAATTTTTAAACAGCAAATTTGGTACTTTAAAAGTGAGACAAAAATACATTTATGTTGTGTGAGAGACTTTTCCCAGGGTGCTGCAACCCACATGCTTACTCACCCCAGAAAAGGAAACTATGATAGAGCAAAGCAATGACTGCACCTAGGCCCAACTTCAACCAATGGCTTTATATCAGTATTACTAACAAGTGTATGTGTGAGAGTTTACTTATAGGGCAAGGAATGATTTAAAAAAAATATTACTAAAAAGCCCAACCAGACTGGGTGAGGACTCATGAAAACCATCACCAAAGCCACCCCAGCTTGTAGGACAGGTGAGAACTATATCTCTGAAGCAGGGGTAATGAGAGTCTCCTCCCCTGCAGCTGTTCACTTCTTATATAAAGCTGGGGTAGAATCTCAGAGCGTCTTCCAACTTTTCACTTTCTCAGACAGCAAACATTGGTTTACCTTCTGAATCTCATGAGCCTCCACTCCCTGATGGAAAGAATGGTCCAGTTCCCATTATACTCTAGGCAATGTACTGTAGCTCGCATGTCCAAATTTTATGTTATTACTAGAAATTGCTAAATATATTCTTTTATTCTATATTGAGGTCATTAAGAAGCTTTGAGTGACTGAACATCTCTCCTCAACCTATTAAGCTCATTCATAGTCTCCTAGTGGGAGGCGGGGAGCTGGAAGGAGAGTTCAACAGTTAAGAGCATACACTGCTCTTGCAGAGTCTTAGCTTAGTTCCCAATATCCACTGGACAGATCAAAAAATTTTCTAACTCTAGTTCTATGGTTTCTGATGCCAATTTCTGGTCTGTTCAGGTGACAGGAACATATGTAATATGCATACTTACATACATGCGTACACACATACACACATACTTTTAAATAGGCAACACTTATACAGGCAAAGAAATATATTGTTACAGAAAGAGTATGTCCTGGAACAGGGAGTGGGAAGATTGCTCAGTGGGCAACAGGGCTTGCTGCAAAAGCATGATTGATCTGAATTTAGAATCCCAGTACCTGTGTAAAACAGCTGGGTGTGGCTATGTACATGCCCCTGTGCTAGTTACCTTTCTGTTGCTGTGACAGAGCACCACAACCAAAGACCACTTTAAAGATGAGTTTGATTTGGCCTATGGCACCAGGTGGCAAGCAGGTTGGCTGGAGCAAAAAGTTGAGACATCATATCCTTAACCTAAAAGACAAAGCAGAGAGAACAAATGAATGTAAGATGAAGTTACACACCACTCAAAAACTTGTCACAATAGAAATAGGTAGACCTTAAGACCCACATTGGAAATAGAATGGCTGTGGGAAATAAACATGAGGGCCACAGTATAACCACATTATCCTTGATAAGAGATAGTGATAGGAGTGGCTAAACAAAAGATCTTAAGTTTGATAAGCAGGATCCATATAAAAACCATGGCCATAGTGAATCCAAGTGAAGATCTTCTACGTGGTTGAAGACTGCTCACTTCTCATTTATCCTCATGTGGTTAAAAAAAAAGATGTCTTTCAGATTTCTTTTTAATCTCATTCACTATATTTCTACTTTCATGACTTCATTTCATCTAAACCTAATTACTTCCCAAATATCCAATGTGTCAATGTGTGAATGCATCATGTTTGGTCACAATGTCAGCATAATAGACTCAGAAGAACACAGAGATTTAGTTCATTACAGAGATTGGATAAAGTAGTTAATGTTTCAGTCTATGAGACTGTGAAACAAAGAAGCATTTTGTGTGTAGAGAAGGTATACTGTGATGGTAAGCTGTGATTGTCAACTTGACAGGATCAAGTCTCACTAAGGAGAAAATTTTCTGCACTTTTCTGTTAAGGATTTTTTGGATTAGTTTACTTGAGATGTAAAGATCA
>REGO01000380.1:1910210-1923553 GCA_010120015.1 Rhombomys opimus | reverse complement strand
GAGGCCCAGCACCTGGTGTATCTAGGTTGTATGGCGTTTCTGCCTGGTTTTGGTGAATATATAGCGTATTCTCTGTCACTGTGGGATTGGGCGGGCTGTACCGTCACTGATGGCGATCCTGTGGAGCTAGTATGGCGTCCAGCAGACTCGGGCCCTGGGGGGATGGTGTAGCTGCCGCGCGGATCTGGGACTTCGGGACAGGTACTGCTGATCTTTGCCTGCTGCTAAAGGGCTTGGAGCTCTGCCCCAGCGGCTGTATACCTCAGGCAGTTTGGTCTGCTCTGAGAAAGACCAGTCAGCTGTCCCGCTGTGCTGCTGTGCCGAGGTGGAGGGAGGTCTCACTCATTAATATATTTAAAGAGTATTTTTCTGGGTGGTGTACCTGTTTGAGGTGTGCTTCCCTGCTTCTTGGTTTATCCTCTGCTTTTAGGATGCTACCTGGTACACAGGTAGGCAATAAATATTTAAGGTTAAAGGGGTGCCCACCTTATGAATAAAAGGTCATTTCCTCTCTTCAGACAAGAATAAACAAAGCAATCATTTTCAAACACTCTATCTCCTTGGAGATTTAACAAGTAAATATGAGTTTTAAAAGAATAGCTTAAGGGCCAGGGGAATAGTTCCATAGATGTATACAAGGGCCTGAGTTTGATCCTTAGTGTCATAAGAGAAAAGAATGCCCAGTATCCCCACAGACTATTTCTTTTTAGTGCTCAAAGGTTTTCATTATCTGTTAAGCAAATAGTAAATGATTGTGCCCTCTTATGCCTACAGAGACAGATGCTGTTGAGTGGCCTGAAGTCCTGAGGGGGTGGCTGCTGGTGCAAGTGCTCTCTGAGCTGTCTTGGCCTCTGTTCTGTTCAGCCCTGCTAACAGTGACATTGAACAATACCATGGATGGACTGTGATGAGAACTGAGCCTTAGCTCCCAGATTCTTGGCCTCTTACGTTGCAAATGGGAGATCAAATGCAAGAAGATGAAATAAAATAAAGAAGAGTGGTGCACTTTAAACCTCAATGAGCCACACAAAGAAGTATTTATTTAATAACATCAGGTGTGCAAACGTCTTCAGGGTTTCAATTGATGAGGAGACTAACAGTGTTCAACAGATTGACATTGTTTTTCCAAAGGACTAATGTGGCCCCAAGTCACCTTACTGAAGTCTACTACCCAGATTACAGGAGGCAGCATTGCAAAACCTACAGTACAAGACAGCTACATGAGCCAGATCCTATCCAGAAAATGAGCTAGATGTTGAAGTCTTAGTAACTCAGTCACACAGGAAATAGTGAAATAACTAGAAATAATTCTCATGGGTAAGAAAGGAATCTATGTACAATTAATGCAACTTAGAAAGAGTTTAAAGGCTAACATGTTGACAAAGTACAGCCTGGTTCTGTACATTCCTTGAGAACAGATTAAAAACCAGTGGATGGGAATGGCTATAATCAGATGAATGGCTCAACACCAGGGAATGCTTTCTAATGACTATACTATCCAGCATTGTGGTGGTCTAGTTCATCACTTAGTGAACTCTTTATGATTGGGATAGCTCAATAATGACAGATTGATGACATGGCAGGAAACCTATAGAGGAGATTTAACTGCATAAGTTTGACCTTCATTACTCTTAAGTTATCATTGAGGCCTGGTACACAACTTTGTGGGTTTTACACTTTTAAAGTGAAAGTTAAATCAGCTTCAATATTTACATATAGTGTATCTGTCACTATGATAAAGTTAAGTCATTATTTAGGGTATAAGTGATCATTGTTATTTAATTTTTAAAACCTTTTTACTTATGGGGACAGACTCACTATTCATCCATGGATGGTCTGGAACATACTATAGAGATCAGGCTGGCCTTGAGCTTACAGGTATCTGTCTGCCTCTGCCTCATGAGTGCTGAGATTGAAGGCAAGTGCCACTGTACCCTACCAATTATTTAAACAACCATATATGGCATAAATTTTTAGATGATTTTATCAGAGGTATACTTATGTACCTTAAAGCTGGGCTTGCTTGGGATTAATTCACAGTAAGGTGGTAAAGGAATAAATATAGGTACCAGTGATTTGAGCAGCACTATTCCCAGTCTCAAGGTCAAAGTCAAAGACATTAATCTGATTACTGTCTTGCCTTGGTTCCTTAGGACAGCATTAATGGTTTTTTGTTCCTTCAGGATCTTGTGCTGATTCTTTAGTATTTTCCGTAATAGTGGTTACCAAGGTGTGTTCTTTGGATATGATCTTTTGGTTGCAAAATAATATCCAGAAGATAAGATAAAATACAAGTATAAATGATATTCAGTAAAATGTATCCCTGCTTTTCCTAGCTGATATATATATATATATATCATATATATATATATCATATATCATATATACATATATATAGTCTTTTTCCAAAAGACTATATCATATATACATATATATATATATATATAGTCTTTTTCCAAAAGCAACTGCTATGGCCACTTTCTTGTGGGCCCTTCTGAGTGAGTATGTGCATACAAAAACTCCTTCATGGCTTTGGTAGCAGTTTTGTGACCCTTTTGCAATAGTTTGTTTAATATCTAGAGTCAACCCTCTTTGTATCTTCTCCTGGTTTTACCATTTTTACGGTTCACCAGTTTTTGATCTGCCACTGTGACCTGCCAAGCCCTTAATCTGCAACATGAAGAAGTAGAATTCATCACTTAGATTGACAAAACAGGTTTCAGGTTTTTTTTCCATTTTATATTTTCTAGCCCTTTGAAATTAAATCATGCTTGTTCATCTACACTGATTCACTGTATTCCAAAAGTAAGTCATTTAACCTTCTCTGCAGCATCTTTCACCTTAGGGTACAGTAGCAAATAATGTTTTAAAATTTTCAGATGGGTCTATGGTTAGAAGTGCTTGCTTCTTTTGAAGAAGACCTGAGTTCAGTTCCCAGAATCCATGTCATGTGGGTTACTGATGCCTGTGGCTCTGTCCCCATGGAGTCTGAAACAATTCTGTCATCCTCAGTACCTACACACATGTACACATATATATAGGCATATGCATGTGTGTGCATACATATATACACAAATAAAATTTTAAGATTTCATAATAATAAAACCTTTCTATCCTAAGCCATCTAAAAAGTGAAATGAGATCAAAGCATTAAGAAGTATTATTAAAGAAGTTAAATGGTTTACAAATTCAGTAACACATGTTGAAAGTTAAGCATCAGAAGCTGAGAATTCATTTATAGTATATTTGCGTTGTTTTTTCTAGGTGTAGCTAGATATACATTTTATCTAAGGCACTTTTTTCCATTGAATATGGTATGTTGAGGCATTCCTAAAATCTGCACAATATCTAAAAATTAAGAAGAGTGGGGAAGGAATCAATTCTACAATATTCTTGGAGTTGGGAGGGTCTGCAGTGATCAGTTAGCCCAGGCTAAGTATCTTTGGCTACGTTCCTGTCAGGTGGTGTATAGACACTGCTTGACCACCTTCATTGGCAGGGTACTTATTATACTTCAAGGAAGGGACTAGGTTCAAATTTTATATACATCCAAGGATGACCTTGAGCTGCTGATTGTAGGCCTGTGTGCCAATCGTTCCTAGTTTATATGGTGGTGAATATTTGCCCCAGCATTTTGTACCTGATGAGTTACTTTTCTGTTGCTGTGATAAAAACTATGACCAAAACCAGTTTAGAGGAGAAAGAGTTTATTTCAGCTTTTACTTCCAGGACATAGTCCATCATTGAGGGAAGTTAGGGCAGGAAAATGGACGCAAGAACCATAGAAGAATGCTGCTTGCTGGCTCTCTTTCTGGATCATGCTCAGCTAGCCCAACTACATAACTACCCAACTACCCAACTACCTGTGCCACCCACAGTGGGCTGGGCTTGACTCTCCCACATCAGTCATCAACCAAAGCTATCTCTCATAGACATGCTCACAGGTCAATCTGATTTGTACAATTCTTTGCACAATTCTCCTCTTCCTGGACATCTCCAGGGTGTGTCAAAGTGAAAATAAAAATTAAGAGAAGCACCCTGCTAACTGATCTCTATTTCTGTCCCCAATGTGTGTGATCCTACAAAAGGTTACAGTAATACACATTTTTTTTAAAACAAGGTCTGTATGAGTTAAAATATACTTCCTTATGTGTTGCACTGCCAAACTACACTGAGACAAGCTGCTGACTTTATGTGAGGATGAACCAAGTCTGATTTTGTTTCTGTGAATTCTACCAGAGTCAGAGGACTCAGCATTGATACCAAGTAAAAATCTTTAGCCTTCCAAGTAGAGTAATTTACCATGTTTGTGTCTTCCAGATCAGCCTGAATTTAGTAAATTATATGACTACTACAGTTATTTTGTTGGAACTTAATGCACATGGATTAGTCAGGAGTATATCCCTCTCCAAAGATGTTGGAGAAACCATGTACCATTTATAGAATATGCTTCTTTTAGTGATATGCTATGGTTCGTCTTATAACTTCTTGTTTTTTGTTTTGTTTTGTTATTTGATATAGGATCTCAGATAGCCCAGCCTGATCTCAAGCTTTCAATGTAGCTAAAGCTGATTTTGAACTGTTGACTCACCTGTTTTCACTTTCTACATGTTGGTTTACACGTGTGTGCCCCCATACTGAGGTTGTCTTTATAACTTCTTTACAACAGAAAATATCTTTATAAAAGGAACTGTTCTTTATAGTAGGAACTATCACCTACCAATTTGTATGTATATAAATGGAATTGAATTTAAAAGTGCATTTATTCATAATAGCCAGAACCTACAAACAACCCAGATGTCCATCAATGGAGGAATGGATACAGAAATCGTCATACATTTTTTTTTTAATTTTGAAATTTTATTTTACTTTATTTTATTAATTACACTTTATTCACTTTATATCACCCCATAAGCTCCTCCCTCCTCCCCTCCCTGTCCCTCCCTCCCTCCCCCTTCTTCACGCATGCCCCTCCCAAAGTCCACTGTTAGGGGAGGTCCTCCTCTCCTTCCTTCTCTTAGTCTATCAGTTCACATCAACAGTGCTGCACTGTCCTCTTCTGTGGCCTGGTAAGGCTGCTCCCCCCTCAGGGGGAGGTGATCAAAGAGCAGGCCAATCAGATTATGTCAGAGGCAGTCCCTCTTCCCATTACTATGTAACCCACTTGGACACTAAACTGCCATGGGCTACATCTGTTCAGGGGTTCTAGGTTATCTCCATGCCTGGTACTTGGTTGGAATATGAGTCTCTGGGAAGACCCCTGTGTTCAAATAGAAATTGTCATACTTTTACACAATGGAATACTACTCAGCAATTAAAAACAAAGAAATCATGAAATTTGCAGGCAAATGGTGGGATCTAGAAAAGATCATTCTGAGTGAGGTATCCCAGAAGGAGAAAGACACATACAGTATATACTCACTTATAAGTGGGTACTAGACCTTTAAGGTAGGATAAACACACTGAAATCTGTACACCTAAAGAAGATAAACAAGAAAGAGAACCCTGGGTAAGATGATCAACCCTCACTTAGAAAGACAAATGGGATGGACATTGCATGTAGGAGAAAGCAAGTAACAGGACAGGAGCTTACCACTGAGGGCCTCTGAAAGTCTCTACCTAGCAGTGTATCAAAGCAGATACTGAGACTCATAACCAAACCTTCAGCAGAGTCCAGGGAATCATATGAAAGAGGTAGGAGTTAGTATGATGTGGAGAGGATAGGAGCTCCACAAGGACCAAATATATCTGGACACAGGGGTCTTTTGTTAGACTGTATCTCCAACTAAGGACCATGTATGGATATAACCTAGAACCTCTGCTCGGATGTAGCCCGTGGTAGCTCAGTATCCAATTTGTTTCCCATAGTAAGTGGAACAGGGACTATTTCTGACAGGAACTCAATGGCAGGCTCTTTGACCTCCCTACCTTCCAAGGGAGGAGCAGCCCTGCTAGGCCACAAAGGAGGACTTCGCAGCCAGGCCTGAAGATACCTGATAAGGTAGGGTCAGATGAAAGGGGAAGAGGTCCTCCCCTATCAGTGGACTTGGAAATGCTCAGGGAGAAGATGAGAGAGGGTGGGATTGGGAGAGTATGAGGGAGTTGGATACAGTTAGGATACAAAGTTAATAAACTATAGCTAATATTAAAAATAAAAATTTAATTTAAAAAAGTGCATTTAAACTCCTCTGATATATTTCTTGCTTTCCATAAAATGTGTTCTGATAAAACTTTGTAAATTTTGAGAGAAAATTAATAATGGGAGAAAGGATCATAGAAAAGTCACCCACTAAATGCCTTTTAAAAAAATGAGACTAGCTCTTCTTCCAGTCCTGTAAGACACCATGCCATTACAAGTGCATGCCATCATTTATACTGTATTGATTTTATTGCCATGACTTTGGATATACTGTCATGTACATTGATGATGGCCCATAAATGTTCAGAGTAACATTTAGGGACCAACTCACTATTCAGAGTCAAATAGAAGACTGTGTATCAGGTACATTAATAGGTCCAGTGTATACAGCTAAGAAATATGCTTAAATGTCTCTTGAAAGTTAAGTAAAATAATTTCATTTATTTTTCAAATTTATTCATTTTACATCCCTGTTGCATCCCTCTCCCTCCTCTGCTCCTGTCCTTCCCTCTCACCCTGTTCCCTCTTCTCCCCTCTCCTTCTCCTCAGAAAAGGGGAGTGCCCACCATCACCAAAGCTCCCTGGCATACTAAGTCACATCAGGACTAAACCCATCCTCTTCTACTGAGGTCCAACAAGGCAGCCCAGTTATAGTAAGGTGACCAAAAGTAGGCAACAGAGTCCATGTCAGAGACAGTCCTGGCTCTAATTGCTAGGGGATCCTCCTGAAGATCAAGCTGCACATTAGCTACACATGTGTAAGGGACCTAGGTACAGTCAATGCACACTCTTTGGTTTGTGTTTCAGTCTCTGTGAGCCTCCTTGGGCCCAGGCTAGTTGACTCTGTTGTTCTTCTTGTGGAGTTCTTGTCCCACTGGGTTGTTCTTTCCTTTCTCCAACTCTTCCACAGTACTCCCTGAGATCTGCATCTGTGATTCTCTGCATCTCTTTCAATAAGCTGCTGGGTGGAGCCTCTTAAGAGGAAAATTAGGCCAATCTCCTGTCTGCAAACATAGCAGAGTATTATTATAGTGACAGGGGTTAGCTCTTTCCAACGGGTGTCAAGGACTTGCCAGTCTTTGGTTGGCCGTTCCTTCAAGCTCTGCTCCATCTTTATCCTTGTTTACCTTGTTGGCAGGGTAAATTTTTGGTCGAAAGTTTTTTGCATGAGTTGGTGTCACACTTCCTCCAATGGAAGTCATGCCTGACTATAGGAGGTGGCTGTGCACTTCAGTCTTTTATCTCCAGCTGCTACGAGTCTCAGCTAGAGTCACTCCCATATCATCCCAGGAGCCTACACCTTCTCAGGTCTCCAGCTTGTTCCAGGGATGCCCCCCCACAACACATCAGTTCCCCTTCTTTCTCCCAGTCCTCTCACTTCCCACCCTGCAATGTCTCCACCTGATTCGCACCCTTGTTCCAGTTCCCACCCCCTCTCCCACCCAGTTCTCTCTCTTCATCCACTTCCAATGTCTACTTATTTCTCCTTCTGAAAGAAATTCAAACATCATCCCTTGGGCCCTTCTTGTTACTTAGCTTCTTTGGGTCTGTGGATTGTAGAATGGTTTTCCTGTACTATATGGTTAATATCCACTTCTAACTGAGTATATACCATGTGTGTCTTTCTGGGATTGGGTAATCTCACTCAAGATAATATTTTCTAGTTCCATCCATTTTCCTGCAATTTTCATGATTTCCTTGTTTTTAATGGCTGAGTAGTATCCCATTGTGTAAACCCACCACATTTTCTTATCCATTGGTTGTTTCCAGGTTCTGACTCTTACAAATAAAGTTGCTATGAACATAGTTGAGAAAGTGTCCTTTTTGTATGGTGGAGCATCTTTTGAGTAAATGCCCAGGAGTAGTAGAGCAGGGTCTTGAGGTAGAATAATTCCCCATTTTCTGAGAAAGTGTCAAATTGATTTCCAAAGTGGTTGTACAAGTTTGCACCCCCCCAATAAAAGAGTATTACCCTTTGTCCACATTCTCACCAGTATTGCTGTAACTTGATTTTTTTTTAAATTTAACTTCATGTTTTATAATTTATTCACTTTATATGTCGATTGTATCCCCCTCCCTTGTCTCCTCCTGGTCCCACCTTCCCTGCATCTTCACCCCTAATCTCCTCTCCTATTTCTCAGAAATGAGAAGCACTCCTCTCCTCCCATCTGACCCCAGCCAATCAAGTCTCATTAGGACTGTTTGCATCCTCTTCCTCTGGGGCCTTGCAATGCACCACCCAACCCCCAGCCAGAGGGAAGTGATAAAGAGCAGTCAACAGAGTCCATGTCAGAGATAGCCCCTGATCCCTTAACTTGGGAACCCACATGAAGACTGAGCTCCTTATCGACTACATCTGAGCAAGGGGTCTAGGTCCTCTTTTTTTTGTTTTTTTTTTAATATTAATTACAGTTTATTCACTTTGTATCCCAGCTGTAGCCCCTTCTCACTTCCCCTCCCAAACCTTCCCTCCTTCCCTCATCTCCTCCTATGCCCTTCTCCAAGTCCAAGGAGAGGGGAGGTCCTCCTCCCCTTCCATCTGACCCTAGCTTATAGGGTCTTATCCAAACTGGCTGCATTGCCCTCCTCTGTAGTCTGGCAAGGCTGCTCCCCGACTCAGGGGAGGTGATCAAAGAGCCAGCCACTGAGTTCATGTCAGAGACAGTCCCTATTCCCCTTACTAAGACACCCACTTGGATACTGAGCTGCCATGGGCTACATTTGAGCAGGGATTCTAGGTTATATGCATGAATGGTCCTTGGTTGGAGAATCAGTCTCAGAAAATACCCCTGTGCCCAGATGTTTTGGTTCTGTTGCTCTCCTTGTAGAGCTCCTGTCCTCTCCAGGTCTTACCATCTCCTTTCTTTCATAAGATTCCCTGCACTCTGTTCAAAGTGTGTTTATGAGTCTCATTATCTGCTTTTATATAATGCTGGATAGAGTCTTTCAGAGGCCCTCCATGGTAGGCTCCTGTCCTGTTTCCTGTTTGCTCCTTCTTCCCATGTCCATCCCATTTGCCTTTCTGAGTGAGGATTGATTATCTCACCCAGGGTCTTCCTTCTGATTTTTGTAGGTTTATCCTATAGTATATGTCTAGTATCCACTTATGACTGAGTATATACCATGTGTGTCTTTCTCCTTCTGGGATACCTCACTCAGGATGATCTTTTCTAAATCCCACCATTTCTCTTCAAATTTCATGATTTCCTTGTTTAATTGCTGAGTAGTATTCCATTGTGGTACATTTGTACCACAATTTCTATATTCATTCCTCTGTTGAGGGAAATCTGGGTTGTTTCCAGGTTCTGACTATTATGAATAAAGCTGCTACAAACATAATTGAACAAATGCCCTTGTAGTGTACTTGAGCATCTTCGGATATATGCCTAGGAGTGTTGTAGCTAGATCCAGAGGAACTGCTATTCTTAATTGTCTGAGAAAGCACCAAATTCATTTGCAAAGTGGTTGTACAAGTTTACATTTCCAACAGCAGTGGAGGAGGGTTCCCCTTTTTCCACAACCTATCTCACAGGTATTGTCACTTGAGTTTTTTATCTTAGCCATTATGGTGGGTGTAAGTTGAAATATCAGGATTGTTTTGATTTGCATCTCCCTGATGACTAAGGACGTTGAACATTTCTTTTTCTTTTTTGATCATTTCTTTAAGTGTTTCTCTGCCATTCTATATTCCTCTACAGAGAATTCTCTGTTTAGCTCTGTACCCCATTTTTAATTGGATTACTTGATTTGCTGCTTTTTAACTTCTTTTCTTCTTTATGTATTCTGGATATTAGCCCCGTGTCAGATATAGGGTTGGTGAAGATCCTTTCCCAGTTTATAGTCTGTTGTTTTGTTCTGACAACAATGTCCTTTGCTTTACAGAAGCTTTTCAGTTTCATGAGGTCCTATTTATTTATTGTTGATCTTAGAGCCTGTGCTGTTGGTGTTCTTTTCACAAAGTTGTCTCCTGTACCAATGAGCTCTAGGCACTTCCCCAGTTTTTCTTCTAACAGATTTAATGTGTCTGGTTTTATATTGAAGTCTTTGATCCACTTGGAAGTGGGTTTTGTGCAGGGTGATAAATATGGATCTTTTTGCATTTTTCTACATGTAGACATCCAGTTAGACCAGCACCATTTGGTTGAAGATGTTGTCTTTTTTTCCATTGTATGGTTTTGGCTTCTTTGTCAAAAATCAAGTATCTGTAGATGTGTTGGTTAATGTCTGGGTCTTCAATTTGATTCCAATGATCCACCATTCTGTTTCTATGCCAGCACCATGCGGTTTTTATTACTATTGCTCTGTAGTACAGCTTGCTTTCAGGAATAGGGATACCTCCAGAGATCAGTTGTTATACAGGATCATTTTGGCAATTCTGGGTTTTCTGTTTTTCCATATGAAGTTGAGAATTTTTCTTTCAAGTTCTGTTAATATTTGTGTTGGTATTTTGATGGGAATAGCATTGAATCTATAGATTGCTTTTGGCAGGGTGGCCATTTTCACTATCAATCCATGAGCATGTGAGATCTTTCCATCTTCTGATATCTTCTTCTATTTCTTTCTTCAGAGACTTGAAGGTTTTTTTGAATGGGTCTTTCACTTGCTTGGTTAGAGACACACCAAGGTACTTTATGTCATTAGTGGCTATTGTGAAGGCTATTGCCTCACTAATTTCTTTCTAGGCCCTTTTGTCTTTGGTATACAGGAGTTCTTCTGATTATTATTATTTTTTTAGATAATTTTGTATCCAGCCACTTTGCTGAAGGTGTTTATCAGCTGATGGAGTTCTCTGGTTGAATTTTTGGGGTCTCTCATGCATACTATCATATCATCTGCAAATAGTGGTACTTTGACTTCTTCCTATCTGATTTGTATCCCCTTGATCTTCCTTAGTTCTCTTATTACTCTAGCTAGGATTTCAAGTACTATGTTGAAGAGATATGTAGAGAATGGGTAGCCTTGACTTGTCCCTGATTTCAGTGGATTGTTTTAAGTTTATCTCTCTTTAGTTTGATGTTGTCTATAGGTTTGTTGTACATTGTGTTTATTATGTTTAGGTATGTGCCTTGTATCCTTGATCTCTCCAAGACTTTAAATCTGAATGAGTGATGGATTTTGTCAAATGATTTTTGGCATCTAAGGAGATTATCATGTGTTTTTTTTCTCCATCAGTTTGTTTACATGGTGGATTACATTGATGGATTTCTATATATTGAACCACCCCTGCATACCTGGGTTGAAGGCTATTTGGTCATGGTGGATGATATCTTTTATGTGTTCTAAGATTTAGTTTGCAAGTATTTTATTGATTATTTCTGCATTAGTGTTCATAAGAGAGATAGGTCTGAAGTTCTCTTTTTTTTGCTTGGGTCTTTGTGTGGTTTAAGTATCAAGGTGACTGTGGCTTCATAGAATGATTTTGGTAATGTTCCTTCTGTTCGTATTTTGTGGAATAGTTTGAAAAGAATTGGAGGTAACACTTCTTTGAAGGTCATTTAGAATTTTTCACTGAAACCATCTGGCCCTGGGCTTTCTTTGGAAGGGAGACTTTTTTAAATTAAATTTTTATTTTTTAATATTAATTACATTTATTTACTTTGTATCCCAGCTGTAGCTTCTTCCTTCATTCCCTCTCAATCCCTCCCTCTCTCATCTCCTCCCTGCCCCTCTTTAAGTCCACTGATAGGGGAGGTCCTCTTCCCATTCCATCTGACCCTAGCTTATCAGGTCTCATCAGGACTGGCTGCAATGTCCTCCTCTGTAGCCTAACAAGGCTGCTCCTCCCTTGTGGTGGTGGTGGTGGGGGTGTCAAAGAGCTAGCTACTGAGTTCATGTCAGAGACAGTCCCTGTTCTACTTACTAGGGAACTCACTTGGATACTGACCTGCCATGTGCTGTGTCTGAGCGGAGCTTCTAGGTTATGTCCATGAATGGTCCTTGATTGGAGATTCAGTCTCAGAAAAGACCTCTATGCCCAGATATATTTGGTCCTTGTGGAAGGGGGACTTTTGATGACTGCTTCTATTTCCTTGGGGGATATAGGACTATTCAATCTTTCTGCCTGATCTTGATTTACTTTTGGTAAATGGAATCTATCAAGAAAATTGTCCATTTCCTTTAGATGTTCAAATTTTGTGGCATATAGCCTTTTGTAGTAAGACCTAATGATTGTTTGGATTTCCATAGTGAGTGTTGTTATGTCCCCCTCTTTATTTCTGATTTTGCTGATTTGGATAGTTTCTCTCTCTTCCTTTTGGTTAGTTTGTCTATCTTGGTGATTTTCTCAAAGAACCACCTATTGGTTTCATTGATTCTTTGAGTTGTTCCCTTTGTTTCTAATTTATTGATTTCAGCCCTGAGTTTGAATATTTCCAGCTGTCTACTCCCCTTAGGTATGTCTGCTTCTTTTTTTTCTAGGACTTTCAGTCGGGCCATTAAGTTACTTGTATGAGATGTTTCAAATTTCTTCTTGAAGGCACTTAGTGCTATGAATTTTCCTCTTAGCACTGCTTTCATTCTGTCCCATAAGTTTGGGTATACTGTGCCTTCGTGTTCATTGAATTCTAAGAAGCCTTTAATTTCTTTCTCTTTTTCTTCCCTTACCCAGCTGTCATTGAGTAGCAAGTTGTTCAGTTTCCATGTGCGTGTAAGCTTTTTGCTATTTCTGTTGTTGTGATCCATGGTGGTCAGATAGAGTACAAGGAATTATTTCAATCTTCTTTTATCTGCTGAAGCTTCCTTTGTGACCAACTATATCACCTATTTTGGAGAAGGTTCCATGAGGTGCTGAAAAGAAGGTATAATCTTTTGAATGTGGGTGAAAAGTTTTGTAAACATCTATTAGGTCCATTTTATTTAGACTTCTGTATGTGCCATTATTTCCCTATTTAGCTTCTGTCTAGATGATCTATCACATGGTGAGAGTGGAGTGTTGAAGTCTCCCACTATTAAAGTTTTGGGATCAGTGTGTGATTTAAGGTTTAATAATGTTTCACTTACAAATGTAGGTGCTATTGGTTTGAGGTCATAGATGATCAGAATTGTGATGTTCTCCTGGTGGATTTTTCCTTTGATTAGAATGATGTTCCCCCGTGCATTGAACGCATGACAGGGGTCTACTGAGCGCATCTGAAAGCCTCTAACTAGCAGTGTTTTCAAAGCAAAGACTCATGACCAAACCTTTGGCAGAGTACAGGGAATCATA